>CM042875.1:3146937-3155443 GCA_023658055.1 Thaleichthys pacificus | reverse complement strand
TCATCTCCTCTTTCTATCCCCTTTTTCTCCTCTCCTGTTTTTTTTCTTTTTCTTTCCCCTCCCCCCCTCCTTTCCTCCCCCCCACCCCCTCCCTCCTCCCTCTCTTCCTTTCCCCCCCCTCCCCCCCTTCCCCCCCTCTCCCCTTCCCCCCTCACCCCCTCCCCCCCCCCCCCCCCCCCCTCCCCCCCCCCCTCCCCTCCCCACTCCCTCCTCCCCCCCTCTCCCCCCCCTCCCCCCTCCCCCCTCCCCCCCCCCCCTCCCCCCCCCTCCCCCCCTTCCCCCTCCCCTTCCCCCCCCCCCCTCCCCACCCCTCCCCCCCCCCCTCCCACCTTTCCCCCCTCCCCCCCTCCCCCCCCCCCCCCACTCCCCCCCCCCTCCCCCCCCTCCCCCCCCCCCCCCTCCCCCCCCCCCCCCCCCCCCCCCTCCCTCCCCCCCCCCTCCCCCTCCCCCCCCTCCCCCTCCCCCCCCCCCCCCTCCTCTCTCCCCCTCTACTCCTCCCCTCCCCCTACATCTCCGTCCCTCCCCACTTTCCTCCCTTCTTCCTCTTACCTCCTCCTCCCTCCCCCCCCCTCCTCCTCGCCTCTTTCATCTCCCTCCCTCCCCCCATCCCTCTCTTCCTCTCCTCTCCTTCCCCTTCGCCCCTTGCCTCGACCTCTCCATCCGCTATGTCACTCTCTATTCTCTCCTCTCTCTCCCCCGCGCTCCTCAACCCCTATCCCCTCTGTACTTACGCATTTTTCCTACCACTCTCTCTTCCCCCCCAAGGATCTGCCTCGCCTGATCTGCTCCTCTCTTACTCCTCCTTGGACCGCTGCTACCGAGCCACCTGCCGGGCCTTCTTTCATCCGCTCTGACTTGCCTCTTTCCTCTTTCGCTCTCTTCCCCACCTGCCTAGCATCCTGTCCCAGCCTCTTTACGCCTTACTCCTAGCCCACTGTCCCCGATGCTCTTTCTCCCTCATCTCTCCGCTTTCCTACCCCCGTAGGCCCTCCCGACGAGGCCTCCCCAAACTGCTACTTCTCCTCTCTGACCCTTACCTGACTCTGACTCTGCCCGAACTTCCCTTCTCCCCCCCCCTCTCCATTTGGACCTCTGGTTCTTTAGCGGGGGGACACATGATTCTGAAAGCGCATGTTCACCGACGTACCCCCCTCTCTCACCCTACCCCCTGCTCTCCCATCTCATCCATGTACTCCTTCTCTCTACCTCTCTCTCTCTCTCTCTGACTCTGTGTGTGTTCGAGCAACCTCAACCTTTAGACCCACAACCCAGGCAGACAGACCGACGGAGCGGAGCAGGACAGAACCCCCAATGCCTCTCTCCCTCAAATGAAGAGTGAGGGAAAGTCCCTCTTCGTACCCCACACCAGATCGCCAGGTTGCGATGTTCCGCCCCCGCGCACCCGCAACCCCCTCACGGCCCCGAGGCTGGCATTTAACATGGGCCTACCCCGACCCCCCACCCCCCCCCCCCCCGACCACCCCTCCCCCACCCCCCCCGCCTCCCCCCACCCCCCCCCCCACCGCGAACCCCCCCCCACGCGCCATCCCCCCCCACCCCCCCGCCCCCCCGCGCACTAGCCCCCACCCCCCGCCACCCCCCCGACCCCAACCCGAACCCCCCCCACCCGACCCCCCCCCGCCCCGATAGGACAGTGGAGGAGCGCCGGGAAGAGCAGGCATCAGAAGGAGCTCGGCTGGCTGATTGGTTGGTACCCTCTCGCCTATCCTGAGCGGCGAAGGCCCGTTTTATCCCCCTCCATATCAGATGGGGGAGTCGGGACACTCCCTCTGCTCATCCCTCTCCCTCCCTCTCTTTATTGTCTCTCTCCCCCCTCTCTCTATTGACTACTCCTCTCTCTCTCTCCATCTACTCTCACGATCTTTCCCTCCTTCTCCCCCCCCCTCAATCTCCGTCTCCCTCACCTCTCTCTCACCTCCTCTCTCTCTCTTCTCTCTCTCTCTCTCTCTTTCTCTCTCACGTCTCTCTCTCCATCTTCTCCCTCGCTCCCTCTACTTCTCTGCCTGTTCCTGGGAGCACCTATGATCCAGAAGAACTCCCTAGAGGCGAGGGAACACACCCGAGGGTCTGTGTGAGTGTGTGTGTTCCCAAGGCTTCATCTGGTCTCTACTATGGCCATATAGATGTAGTTAGGATCCAAAGGCTGGGTAGCCCCTGACCCAGAAACACAGGATAAAAGATACCATCCCCTTTTCCCATGCATGCTTTGCTGTGCCCCAGCGGCCGTACTCGATTGGTGGGTATTTGATCCTGTGAGAGGTAGCTCATCGGGTAGGTGTGTTTGCTTGTCGGACAGATCAAGGAAACCGTGCCACTTACACACACACAAACAGGAAGGGGCTATCGATTCTGTGTGTGTGTGTGTGTGTGTGTGTACTGTACGAACGTGTGTGCCTGTGAGTGTGTACTGTATGTACAAGTGTGTGTGTGTGTGTGTGTGGAGAGGTTAACCGCAGCAAGATGAGCAATCTAATACCACAGCCCTGGGGGGTTAACATTAGTCTTTTTCCCTTTTGGGAATGTTGTGTTTGTGTGTGTGAGTTACTGGGTGACTGTGTGTGTTACTGTGTGTTTATGAGTGATGCAGTGTGTGTGTGTGTGTGTGTGGCTGTGTGTGTGTGGCTGTGTGTTTATGAGTGATGCAGTGTGTGTGTGTGTGGCTGTGTGTGTGTGTGGACTGTGTGTGTGTGTGGCTGTGTGTGGCTGTATGTGGCTGTGTGTGTGTGTGGCTGTGTGTGTGTGGCTGTATGTGTGTGGCTGTGTGTGGCTGTGTGTGCGGCTGTGTGTGTGTGTGTGTGGCTGTGTGTGTGTGTGGTGGCTGTGTGTGGGCTGTGTGTGTGTGTGTGTGTGTGTGGCTGTGTGTGTGTGTGGCTGTGGGGGTGTGTGGCTGTGTGTGTGTGGCTGTGTGTGTGTGTGGCTTGTGTGCGTGCAGCAGAACGTGAGAGAGCAGGCAGAAGCGCCTGGGCGTGAGTGTGGTTCCCTCTGCATGCACGCGCTCCTCTCCCGCTCCCCCTGTCCCGTCACTCAGGCTAACAGGAAGGGAAGGCTAATGTTAAACAGCTCCTAATGGAACCTGAGCAGAGAAAGCTTAGCCGCATCCTGACAAGAAGCTAACTCCCCCTCTCCCACTTCCCCTTGCACACCTGTTAAACTTGCCCCCCCCCCCCCCACACACACACACACACACACACTACATTAATATATTACATATGAAGTATATATTGGGGGAAGTCAGATGCTGAGCGGTTAGGGAATCGGGCTATTAATCAGAAGGTTGCTGGATCGATTCCCGGCCGGCCAATGACGTTGTGTCCTTGGGCAAGGCACTTTACTTGCCTCAGGGGGAATGTCCCTGTACTTACTGTAAGTCGCTCTGGGATAAGAGCGTCTGCTAAATGATTAAATGTGAAATGTGAATATTGTATGTGTGTAGAGGAGGCTATGATGGTACAGGTATGTAGGTCACAGTCTGATTAGCCACAGCATGGTTGGAGTAAGGTAGTTTAAGGCCGACTGCAATGGCAGAATATGACAAGTGCAGTAGGTTAGTTTGTAATGGGTTGCTTAGGAGACGGTGACCGACTTGGGATAGGTTCGTTTATGATCAGTTGGCCTGGCAGAGTGGGACCGAAGCCCGGTAGGTGGGACGGGCGTGGCAGAGCGTCATGGAGACACACGGGGGTGTTTTGCACACACGCTGGCCGGTGACTGTCACAGGCGTGAGTACTGAGGACAGCCGGGCGGAGAGAGTTTGGGCCGCAACGCAAAGATGGATGAAGAGACAGATTGAGAGAGATGCAGATGGAGATGGACGACTTTTTACTTTGGAAAAGACAGGAATATTTATGGGGGGGGCGGGGGGGGGGGCGGGGAGGGAGGGGGGGGGGGAAGGAAAAGAATGGAAAAAACACAGATAATGCAGAGGTTGGATGGGAAAGTGGTGGATGGAAGATGACGAAGAGAGAGCAAGAGAGGAGGAGAGAGGAACAGATAGAGATAGAGAGAGAGAGAAGAGGGAGGAGAGGAAGAGAAGGATGAACTGAGCTGGACGTCGACGAAGGGGACTTCTATTAGGGTTTGAGACTATATGGCGGGAACGAAAGACGACAGGGGGAGAGAGGTGATGGATGGGAGGCATGAACAGGACGCTACAGCGGAAGAGGAGGGGGGGGGGGAACGGACGATGGGGAGCCGGCGCCGGGGAGGACACACGGGGGAGGGGGGGGGGGGGGGGGGGAGAACGAAGAAACAGCTGAGTCGAGCGATCGTCGAGAGCCGGGAGGAAGAGGAGGATGACGAGGAAGTTAGAAGAGGACGAGGTGAAGGAAGAGATAGAGAACGCAGGGGTGGAGGAGCAGGGGAACGGAGGGAGGGTGCGAGGAAGAGAGCGGGGAGGGAGAGGAGAGGAGGACGAATGCGCTTTAGACAAGGCGTCACGAACGGTTCTAAAGCAGAGGTCCTTAGCCTGGCTGCCTTCACTGTTCCGGACCCCACCACAAGGGAGGGAGGGAGGGAGGGAAAGAGGGAGGCCGGTGGGAAAGAATGAGAGGTTCAGTTAAAGGCTATGAGCAGGGGGAACGGAAGGGGGAAGCAGGGGTGAAGGGAGACGGTAGGGAGAGGTGACACACACACACACTGGGTGACACACACACACACACTGGGTAACACACACACACACACACTGGCTGACACACACACACACTGGGTGACACACACACCACACACACACTGGGTGACCACACACACACTGGGTGACACACACACACACACACTGGGTGACACACACACACATACTGGGTGACACACACACACACACTGGGTGACACACACACACACACTGGCTGACACACACACACACACTGGCTGACACACAAAACACCACTGGGGACACACACCACACACTGGGTGACACACAAATGTGACACACACACACACACTGGGTACACACACACACACACACACACCGGGTGACACACACACACACACTGGGTGACACACACACACACTCAGACAGACAGTAGGGAAATCAGATGCATGAGGGGATATTACAGCGTGTGTCTGAATGTGTGAACATGGCACAGGGCCACCTGACTGAAGGCAAAGCAATTTCCTGTATTTGAGTGACGGCTGCCTGGTCCTGATATCATTATAGGCCCTCTCATCACCATATGTCTGACCTACAGCCGTATGATGCAGAAGTTCACGCAAATGTCAAGCGTATAAAGGCTTGAGCGGTACTTACAGGAATAATCTCAAGAGTGTGCAGGGCGCACAGGATGGATTCTGCATCGTATACACACATGCGTTATACATCATATCCCTTATGAATGATTAAAACGTGCTAGGAAAAACTCAAGGAAAGGAACTTGGAGTAAACATGGGATTAAACAGTATAGGCCTGTGTGTGTGGTGTTGTGTAAACGTGTTGTTGTCGCATGGCGGTTGTTTGGTTTATGCAAAGCCAAAAACGTATTGGCAATAATAAATCTCGTTTATTGGCTTAATATTGCCCACCCAGTGTAGGTGCAAATGGCATATCAAGCATATGTCAAAGTGACGTGTACCACGACCAGCAATTCATCCCGTCAGAAAGTGCAACGCCAGACTGCGTGCGCTCTTCGCATAATGGGACAGATGTCAAGCTTGTTCCCTTTTATATCCTTAAAAACCCCATTTGCCCAGAGAACGCTCCAACAGCAGAGAAGGCGCTAAACAGTCCCCACTAAAGAGAGCGCTTTGAGGAGCAGACACATCCCTCCGGTTGGCACGGAAACCGATCGCGACTCTAAATTGGGCGGTAGTCAAATGGGTGGTCTGCGGCGGGTCTCTAGTTAGAAGGCGGGCAGCGGGACACGCTGCCAGGGTTGTCAGATTAGGCGCTCGTTTCCGTTTCGAGGAACTGAATGGGAGTTTTTCTCCGGATTCTAGTGCTGCCTGACAGTCTCGGAGCAGTGAGACTGGGAGCTCCCCGGTGGCATCGAGTACGTACAGGAGCTCCCAGTCCCTCTTTTTTTTTCTGAGTCAGTGACCCTGGGAGCTCCTTGGTGGCAGGTACGTACAGGACGCTCCCAGGTCTCTGAGGCAGTGAGGACTGGTGAGCTCCGCGTACATCTGTAGACTCATTGTTAGGAGCAGGTTTTCACGTACAGGAGCTGTGTCGAGTAACATCTAGTGGACTCTTGTTAGGACTGGATCTGTAAACAGATCCGTTACAGGAAAACAGGCCTTGAGCTCCGAGCAGGAGCGCATTATGGAGAGCCAATGTTTTTTTCACTGGAATGCATAGACACACACACACACACACACACACACACACCACACACACACCCACATGTACACACACACACACACGTACACACACACACACACACACACACGCTTGCACACGCACGTTGCAGTCACGCACACTCAAAACAGCAATGAAGGGAGGGGGGGGGGGACAGACACTTGAATACACTCAGACACATGCGTGCGTGGCACACACCCACACAACACACGCGCAACACACACAACACACACACACACACACACACAGAGCTGGCCACGGATGAGTAGGTACCGTGAGTGCAGCTGTGTGATTACATAGGGAAACACGAGGTGAGCACGGAGCAGCATAGAGGGAGAAGACAGACAAGCAGGGTCCATGGCACTAATAAACCCTCATTATCACCAGCACAGCTCTGTGCAACAGCTCTGTGCAACAGCTCTGTGCAACAGCTCTGTGCATGCCCAGTCAAGTGTTGTGTGTGTGTGCGTGCGTGGGCGGGAGCGTGTGACAACCTAGTCTTCATGCGTGTGCATCCCGATTCCCTCGCTCGCCCGGAACTTAAAGAGAATGCTGGCGGCCGGTTGGGAGAACATCAAGAGAACGCGAGGAGAACATGAGGAGAACCCCAGGTTAGTGCTGCCAGCCTGGGTCCCCCCTGTTTACCAGATAATGAGTCATTAGCTCCAACAGCTTGCAAATGAGATGCCTATGTTGTCTGGATCAGGGGGGAGAGACACAGGTGTGTACACACACACACACACACAGGCCACACATATCCTCTAATATGCGGACTACATCAAAATGTGCTTGCACACACACATTTACCCAGCCACACGCACACATTCACACACAAACACACATTCACACACATACCAGGTTCTCATTTAGCAAAAGCCCAGTGGTTTAGCGGGATCGAATTTAAAGATCCTTCAAATCCCATACTAATTAGGAAGTAGAGTCAATTCCTATCCTCCCATATGCTGTTCTGTGTGTGTGTGTGTGTGTGTGTGTGTGTGTGTGTGTGTGTGTGTGTGTGTGTGGCTGAATATCAAACTCAGCATGGAAGCGTGTGACTTGAGTTTGAAAGAAATGCACTCTAGGTTAATGTAGATGTTTTCACACCCGCAGCGTATCGGGACGGTGTGTGTATGGTGTGTGTGGTCGCGTGCCCGAATGTGTGAGTGTGTGTGTACATCATTTCTTCTCTACACTTTAACCTGTTCTAATTACAGCACGGAGTGGTTTAATCAACAGGAAGTCATTTGCATAGAAGGTGTGTGTGTGTGTGTGTGTGTGTCCACTAACCATTCTGGGAGGGAGTTAAGTGGTGTGCAGCTGTGCAACTGACCACCCACAGCATGACCTCCAAGCAGAGGAGCCAGGTGGAAGGGTAGAGGCAGGCTCTGCTCCGGCTGCGGCCAGGCTAGGAGGTGCTCTGGCTGGGGAGAGGGAGCAGGGGCAGGGGGGGGCAGGCCTGGAGGTAAAGACTGGGGCAGGGGGGGGGGGCAGGCCTGGAGGTAATGACTGGGGCAGGGAGAGAAAGCACAGGTGTGTCCTGGCTCTCACAGCAGCTGTTGCTGGGCAAGAGAGGCACGGGGGGCAATTTGTGTTTTTTTTGGCGTGCGTCTGTGTGTGTGTCTGTGTGTGACAGACTAAACGGTTGAGTAACCCCCTCTCCTCCCTCTGTCCTCCACCTCCTCCATCCCTCCCTCCCTCTCTCCATGTCCTCCATCCCTCCTTGGTCTCCCGATCTCTAGCCTGTCTGTGTCGTCCGGCAGCCTCCCTCCATCATTATCATGTGTGTCAGTGTGGGCGGGGGGGAGGGGCTCCGGGGTTGTCAATCATAGCTGCCTCCTCCAATAAGACGCCAGACGTCGGCCATGTCCTTGACCTTGTCCCGTCCTTCTGCTACCGACATGCAAATACATGTTATTACTCTCCGCAATGTCTACGTCCGTGGGTCCGATATTTGTCATGTGCTGCCCATCCCCACCCCCACCCCCCCACCCACACCCCCACCCACACACTAGGTGTTGAATTAGCATAGCCTTGTGAAGCTAATGGGTTGATGCAACAGGGACGGAACGGTTGTACGTGTGCAGACTCAGAGGGAGGAAGGGAGGGACGGAGGGAGGGAGAGGGGGGAGTGGTGCCCAGCTGTGGCCCAGCGGTAGGTCTCCTCCGGGGGCTTGGACAGTGGAGCCAGACAGCTGGAGC
>CM042875.1:3124437-3141937 GCA_023658055.1 Thaleichthys pacificus | reverse complement strand
GGAGGGGCAGGAGTCCTAGACACGGCAAACGACCCTGACATCAGACCAGAGCAATCCTAGCCAGAGCCCCAGACAGGAGCAGTCAACTAGTCTATGCGACAGAGAGCAAGGACGAGAACAGCCATTTGTGTGTGCGAGTGCAAATCGGAGAGAGCGAGAGGGCGATAGAGATAAATGACACGAGTGCGTCCGTGGGAGAAGAAAGAAAAAGGAGAGGAAGAAAGGAGAGAGAGAGGGACAGAGAGACATAGGGAGACAAGAGAGTCAGAGAAAGCGTTTGTGTGGGTGCGAAGATGGAGTTTGCAGCCACAGGCAGGCCCCCTACCGAGCACGCCCAGACGGTAGTTCATGGTGACCACGATGACGTTGCCGTAGGCGGCCAGGACGCTGGCGTCAAACATGTTTCCGGTTCCTTCCATGTAGGAGCCGCCGTGGATGAACAGCATCACTGGCTTCTTCCTGCGGTCACGGATATCTAGAGAGAGAGAGAGAGAGGGAGAGAGAAAGAGAGAGGGAGAGGGAGAGAGATGGAGAAAGAGAGAGAGGGATGGAGAGAGAGATAAGGGACGGGGTCGAAAAGTAGAAGTCAATACATTTTCCTTTTTTTCTAATTTCACATGTACTTAACCAGTGAACTTGACAGAGATCATTTGCAATACTTGGGTTGAAGTTGCAGGGGCACAACAACAACAACAACAACAACAACAACGACACAACAGCATCCCAGTTGTCTACAGATGACCTGAACGGTTGTGTTTACACCCATGTTGACCTGAGTTGTTCTAAACACAGTTACAGGAAGACGGTGGAAGGACTCACTGTGAGGTATACTGCTGCTGTTAGTGTGGTTGTGGGGGAGAGAGAGGCTGTGTGCGGGGTCTGTGTAAGCATGTCGTTGTGTAGCTGTGCGTGCGAGTGTGTGTGTGTACGCGCGTGTGTGTGTGTGTGTGTACGCGCGTGTGTGTGTGTGTGTCGGCCACACATAAGCCTGAGGATAATTAATAAGGGAGAGCGCCAGAGTGGAACAGCAACATAAATAACCACTACGGCATCTGTTCATCCTGACGAGAGAGGAGAGATAGAGAGAGAAGGGAAGATTGAGGGAGACGGGAGGAGAGAGCGAAAGAGAGAGAAGGGAAGATCGAGGGAGACGGGAAGAGAGAGAGAGGAGAGAGCGAGAGAGAGAGAGAGAGAGAGAGAGAGAGAGAGAGAGAGAGAGAGAGAGAGAGAGAGAGAAGGGAAGATCGAGGGAGACGGGAAGAGAGAGAGAGGAGAGCTAGATAGAGAGAGAGAGAAGGGAAGATCGAGGGAGATGGGAAGAGAGAAAGAGAGAGAGAGAGAACGCCAAGTCACAACCTGCAATCAACCAGTGGAGACAGCTGCTGAAACACACACGTTCCACCCCAACACACAAATAAGTACTGTAATACAGTACACACACACATGCATGTACACGCGCGCACACGAACATGCACGCATGCACACACAAGGAACCGCAACGGTGTCGCTATGGCAACTGCTTCAGTTTGACTTCTTCCTGTGTCTCCACTCTCCCCCAACCCCTCTACCTTTCCTGATCTCCCTCTCTCCTCGTCTGTCTCTTCACTGCCTTCTCCTCTCCTTTCCATCTCCACCTCTCACCACCTCCACCTATCTTCTCGCTTGCTCTCCCTCCATCACCCTCTTTCTTTCTTTCTTTCTTTCTGTCCTCTTCTCTTCCCTCCCTCCCTCCCTCCCTCCCCTGCCTCCCTCCCTCCCTCCCTCCCTCCCTCCCTCCCTCCCTCCCTCCCTCCCTCCCTCCCTCTCACTCACTCTTCAACCCAAGCTGTTCCATCACAGGGGCAAACTCATTGACTGTTGCCATGGAAACATATTGCAGTCACGCATCTCTAACCCTCCCCTTACACCCCACACCATCTCCCCCTCAATCTCATTAGCGTCAAATGACCATGTACACACACACACACACACACACACACACAGACGTTCTCTTTCTCTGTCCCTCTCACAATCTCTCTGTCCCTCTCTCTATCCCGCTGTCTTTGTCTCTCTCTCCGGACATCTCTGTCTCTCTGTTTGTCTCTCCAACTGTTCAACTTTCTTTGTCTCTCCCTAACTGTTGTTTGAGAAAAAAGTGTGAGAAAGAAAGAGAAGATGAAGAACGACACGAAAGGGAGCGAGTGAGAGAAAGAGAAACAGCCAGACTGAGGAATGTGAATAGATGTAGGAATTCAGCCATGGCCAAAGACATTCAATCAGAAGAGAAAGAGACAGAAAGAGAGAGGGGGAAAGAGGGAACAAGACAGAAAGAAGACAGAGAGAGAGAGAGAGAAAATGACAGAGTGTGTGTGTGTGTGAGAGAGAGAGAGAGAGAGAGAGAGAGAGAGAGAGAGAGAGAGAGAGAGAGAGAGAGAGAGAGAGAGAAAATGACGGAGAGCGAGAGAGAGAAAATGACGGAGAGCGAGAGAGGTCTGTTGATGGATAAGGTCCAGAGGGGGCTTACTGTCACTGATCCTCTCAAGCAGAACAGAGACAGTAGAACGATTATCCCCCCAAACTCTGTCTGGGGTTCAGCCACACTGCACAACGCCAAACGCCATCAAGCTCCGCCTCCCCTGGTGGCGACCCACCGGAGCCCATCGCCACGAACGTAATTAGCCACTAATCGATTGGTCACGGGGGCGTGGGACGGCGGTCCTTTTCGGGGCGGGCCGGTTCTCCGTGCGGGGGCTGATTCTGGATCAGCTTGACCGAGTCACAACAGGAAGCCTCAGAATGGGACACGACTGATCTGAGAACAGTCTCTAACCCCTTGAGTTCGACTGGAGCCAGTTCTCAGCAATCTTTATCCGGGTAAAGGAGGAGCATGATGTGCCATACATACACCAGACAGTTCATGTTTATAAATGAGAATTCTTACAAGGAAAATAAAAAGAATTATTTTTATTTCATGAAGCACTTCCTCAACACCGAAGCTACGTTTTCAGGTCAGGGAATCACACACGAAAGCCACAAACCATATGGTGATGAATATGGTTTTCAGTCATTTATTCATTTATTCTAATCTAAAAGCTCCTCCTGAATCTTGGGAAAAGCATACAGGCGGCTAGTGGAGAAGTGGACTCCATCATGGAAGATTTCTCTGGGTTAGGCTGGGTGGGGGAGGGTGATATTAACTACTTACTAACCGAGAGTGAGGTCATGCCGGGAAATATCAAACTGAGGCTTGAACGTATCGACCGAGCTATAGTTGATATTTCCTGGCATGACAGAACGGTCGAGGTTAGTAAGTTGTTTATTATATAACATTTATAGCTCTTTTCATTTTGTAAATGAAAATAAATGGTAGGCTAATTGTAGCTAGCTCTCAAGTCTTCTCACGGTGTGTTTCAGGTGTTGCCTAGCACCCAATTACTTTTGATAGAAAGTGGACAACACGGTTCTGCTAAAATGGCTTTAATTCCAACACAAATAACGACTATTTTAGAAAGTTAACAATTTCTTTGTCGCCGTTGATGTCTTTCTTATCGTCTGGATAGTAAAACTCAGCTGACTCCTCGATATCGCTCATTTTGAAGATGACGTCAGAGCAGGGCAATAATAATCCGTATCAGACCGCAGACCGGCGATGAGGTCAATACGCGGCTGGCATGACTACCCATTAGCCAATCAGAACGTTCGTACTGTCGTTGCCATATTATAAGAGGTTTTAAAGGTAGTGCAGACTAGTCACTCAATTGCCTCCATCTCCTCCATGCGTTTGAGCCAAGACAGGAGGACGAGCCAGCTTCTCAGCCCAGCGGAAAGGATAATTAAAAAGATATTGGATCAAATTGGAAGGGATGAGGAGAAAAAAAGAGGAATATTATATTTTAAAGGGAATATTTGCTCTGTGTTATCTTTGTGATATACATGGGCTTAATGTCCCCCCCCCCCCCCCCCCCCACCCCCCAGGAGCATGAGTCTGATTGTGGGGTGGGTGGGAGGGAGGGAGGGGGGAGTTGTGGTAACTTGTGGGCTCCCAGGCAGAGTTGACTTTGTTGCATGGGTGTGTGAGATGCACACACACTGTGGTTGTGTGTGTGTGTGTGGTTGTGTGTGTGTGTGTGTGTGTGTGAGGTCAACAGGAGCCTGAGGCCAGGCTGAGAGGGTGTTTTGGGGTGACAGCAGTTAGTGATGAATGGGTCCTGATGAAATGCACAGCAGCGGAGAAGGGCTTTGCACACACACACACACACAAACACACACACCCACACACACACACACACAAGCACACACAAACCACCTCAATCATTGCAGCAGAGCTGTGGCCACTCACTAACTAATTGTATGGTAAGAGAAAGAGAGAGAGAGATAAAGAAGGACAAGGAGCTGACGGGGAAAAGAGAACGATGATCGTGATAAATTCAATTATTTTTCAATTATTTTGTTGGCTAGTAAGTTTATCTGTGTGGGAACAGGAGCAGGCGGGATAATGATGCAGTGTGTAGGTTTGTCTAGGTTGGTGTGTTGGTGTGTTGGTGTGTATGTGTGTTGGTGTGTATGTGTGTTGGTGTGTTGGTGTGTATGTGTGCACCCACATCGTTGGTGTTTGAATGTTTCCACAGCTTCTTTGACAGAGGGGAGCAGCAAGAAAAACTTAACTTACAAACAGGCAAGCTCCTTGAAAGAATGCATGCACACGCACACACACACACACACACACAACCACACACACACACACACACACACACACACACACACACACACACACACACACACACACACACACACACAGTCCTGATGTTGTGTGGTTGTGACTGCAGGCCTGTGGGGATTAGAGCCGGAGCCTTCTTTCTGGCCTGTATTTGTATTTTGCCTCCACAAACTCTCACAAAATCACACACGCACACACACACACACACAGACCGCTGAGATTAAAGCACAGGCCACAAAACCCCTTTCACCGTTTTACTGGCAGGATGTGTGTCTCCGTGTCCACGGTCTCAGGAGCTGGAGAGGTTGGGAGTCTAACAGGCAACTACACTAGCGTGCAGGCTTCAGAGACGGGAGGAAAACGAGACAAAAAGAGAGAGAGAGCGGCAGACTGGGAGAGAGAGAGAGAGAGAGAGAGAGAGGGAGACGGAGAGAGAGAGAGAGAGAGAGAGAGAGAGGGAGACGGAGAGAGAGAGGCATAAATGAGGTCCATCCTTTTCCCTCTCTTCTTTTCCGAGCTTAATGACACACCTTCACACACACACTCTCTCTCTCTCTCTTTCTCATCCCACCTCTTCTTAGTTCTCCGCCCCTCCCTTCATCCTCCTATCCCTCTGATCTCTACGCTCTGCTTTATCTCCTGCTTGAACCCCCCCCCCTCTCCTTTTCTTCGCCAACTTCTCTCCAGCCTCTGTTTGCTACCCTCTTCTTTTTCTAAGGACACTGTTGTGCCCCATCCTTTGCTCCCTCCCTCCCTCCACTCTGCCACTCTCCCCCCCCCCCTCCCTCCCTCCCCCCTCCTCCCTCTAGCGTTCAGAGCCTTTCCTTCTGTCTGTGCTTTGTGTCATCTTCCTTCCTAGTCCCTCTCCTCTCCCTCCTCCCTCTCCTCTCCCTCCTCTGCTCTCCCTCCTCCCTCTCCTCTCCCTCCGCCTCCCCTCCTTCCTCGGCTGTTCGCTGCGCCCCTGTCGTTCGCCTCTTTAGACGCTCTCTCTCTCTCTCTTTTTCTTTCCTGTCTTGATTGCATAAATAAAGACTGGATTAGGCTGGAGTTGTGTTTCTCTCTCCATCTGAGATCAGATCAATTAGCACACTGGAAAGGAGAGGGAGGCCAACACACACGCACACACACACGCACACACACACACACAATGCCTCCCTGTGCTCCAAAATACCACCAAAACTGAGACCATCCACACACACACTTGGACTCTTGTCCTCCCTCCCTCCTCATCTCGCCCCCCCCCCCTCCTCCTCGCCCCCTCATTCCTTCCTCATCCGTTTTCCCCCCCCCCATCCTTCGAGCCGTCAGGCCCCTCCCCCTTTCCTCTTCTTACTACACTCCTTTATCCTTTCTAGAATGTTCTCTTTCTTCACAAAGCGGCCATGTGGTACACAACCACCCAGCACCATGAGGGTGAGGCCGGTGCTGTTTGGGAGACCGAAAAAAACCCTCCCTTCTCCCTCCCTCCGCCTCCCTCTGTCCTTACGTGACCCTCATGACCATCTTTCCACCTTTACCCCCGTCCCCTTCATCCCTCTCTCGCTCCTCTACCCATCCCTCAATATCCCCAGGTCTTCATGGTGTGGCTGGGCTCAATAACAGCTGAAAGGAGCTTGACCGATAGAGTGGTTCCATGAAAGGCATACTGGCAGAGCTGTGTGTGTGTGTGTGTGTGTGTGCATGGGCGTGTGTATGGATAGCAGTTTGTGAATCAGTGTGTGAATCAGTGTGTGTGTGAACAGCAATGAATGAATCAATGTGTGCGTGTTTGTATAAAATCGAATCAAATCCCTCAAAAATGTGTATAGCCCTTTTTACATGCAATGTCACAGAGGGCTTCACGTACGCCTATAGAACTGCTCCTCAGCCAACCTAAACGCTCAAGGATGAATACCGATTGTATGAATCGGTGTATGTGTGGGTGAACCAATGCGTGTGAGTGTGTGAATCAGTGTATGTGTGTATATTAGTGTTTGCGAGCATGAGACTGAACCATGGGGTGTGTGTATTAGTACGTGTGAGAATAAAAGTGTGTCCGTTTGTTGTCAGTGTTGTAGAGAAGACCACCTAAACCGAGACCAAGTCATGACCAAGACCAGAGTGTATCAAGACGGAGACCATGACCAAGACCAGAGTGTATCAAGACGGAGACAAGACCAAGGCCAAGGCAGGGCGACACCCAGTCAAGCCCAGGCCTCGCAACAGCCTCTGTGGTGCTGTAGAACAACACAACAGACAAGAGTAGATCATAAATATCTCCATTCACTCAGCTGCCTTATTCAAACAACCCTGCTGGGTGCAACACTATTCATCCATGGCACTTCCTGCTTTGTGTGTGTGTGTGTGTGTGTGTGTGTGTGTGTGTGAGAGAGAGAGTGTGAGTGAGAGAGTGTGTGTGTGTTCTATACAGCCCTTTTGGAGACAGCCTGACTCTAAATGGCCCTGCCTCTTGTCTCCTGCATACCCAGACAGAAGCAGTAGAAGGAGTCTTAACTACCACTGTGATGCTTCAACTAGTCTGACTGCTCAGGCTTTCCTACATACACACATCTGGATAATTGGAGGCTAGCAGGAAGGCTGAAACACCCCCACACACGCTCGTACACACACACACACACACACACACACACACTGTGAGGGCTGCCATGTCTTCCTCCCGCCCCTGGTGCAGGTCTCTCCTGCTGTGCCTCTTGGTGCTGATCTCCCTTAGACAGATATGCTGTGGTGCGTGTGAGTGCATAATATGTGAGTGTAGTGTTTATATATATATGAATATATGGTTGGAGAGGGTGTGCGTATGCGTATATGCATGGGTGATTGTGTGAGTATGTGTGTGTGTTGGTGAGAGAGGGTGTGTGTGTGTGAGAGAGAGGGTGTGTGTGTGTGTGTGTGTCTGAGAGAGAGAGAGAGGGTGTGTGTGAGAGTGTGTGTTTTAAGACAGTGTGTGCGTTTGAGAGGCAGTGTGAGGTAGTGTGTGTGTGTGTCTCCCTAGGCAGGTTCTCCACAGCAGGCTCACAGGGAGGGGTCTGATCTCTCAGCAGTGAGCTGGCCAGGATCTGATCTCACAGCAGCTCTGACAGGAGACTGGCACCATGGTGCCACAGAGAGTGTGTGTGTGTGTGTGTGTGTGTGTGTGCTATGTTTGGGGGGAGTACAAGCCTCCTGTAGCTAGATCCAACTCCCAACACAGCAATACTGTTCTCTGTAGAAATGCATCTAAACTGTCATCTATTGAAGGGGTTAACATCTAACCGATAGACAGGCAACCAGTAAAGGTAGGCAGACAGATAGACAGACACATTCAGGCAGACATACAGACACATGCAGATAGACAGGCAGACAGCAAGACAGCCAAGCAGACAGACAGGCAGACCGACAGCAAGATAGACGGCAATGAGGGAATTGAACAGATGCACTGGAGACCATTATTGAAAAGCGAACGCAGTCGCCGGGCAACGCTCCATCACCCCCCCAATTCCAAACATTCCGGGGCATATCCTTTATCACTCCCATATCAAATGACTCATCCCTCCTCAGCAGCTATGGATGGTGATGACTAGCCACAGTCCTCTACAATACTCCATCAACACTGAACAGAACCTGTCCTAACATTAGATTCACTATCCTGGGCTTCCTCCAGTTCGCCTTCCAAGAATGGCTCTACTGTATATAGCTCTCCACACAACCCCATCCTACAGACAGGATGTAGAGGGGGGGGGGGGGGGGTTGGGGGGAGTGTCATAAGCGTAACTCCGCCCCCCCAGGCCCAGCCAGCCGGCGAGTAACAACAGTGGCGATGACGGGCGGCCTGGCGCCAACTCTCCTCTTCCCCCACCTCCCTTCTTCTCTCTCCCTCCGTCTCTCTCCCCCTCTCTCTTTGTTCGTCTGTTGTTCTTTCCCTCTCTCTCTCTCTCTCTCTCTCTCTCTGAGTGTCCCTCTACTTCCCTGTCTCACTCTTCCCACCTCCCTCTCCCTCTCGTCTCTCTCCTTACCTCCCTCTCCCCCTCTGTTCTCTCTCTCTCTCACACTCTCTCCCTCTCCCCCTCTCCCTCCCTCTCCCCCTCTCTCTCCGTTCCTCCTGTCACAGTGTTTCCTCCCCAGCTGTCTGCGTAGGTGTGCGCGGCCTCCCCAGCCGCCCGGCCTGACGCTGACAGGGTGTTTTGGGGCCGTTTCCCGGGCCGCTGTGTTAGTGTGGTGCGAGCAGGCTCCCACATAGGCTGACAGAGGAAAGCGTCTGTGGTAATGTTGTACTTATGTCAAGGTGACAGAGCTTCTGCTGGTTTGGCTGGCGCTTGCACAGCAGACACAACGACACTGTCTGGGCTCAGCGTCCTTCCTCTCCTCCTCACTTCCCCCCCCCCTCTCTCTCTCTCTCTCTCTCCAGTTACTGTGCTCCCCTCGCTCAGACGGCTCTAAAACGAGTCTCTTTCTACTCTTTCCTTGACTTGTTTTGCTCTCTCTTTCTCTCTTGATTCACTTCACTTTCTAGAAGGTCTCTTTCTCCAGTCTGTCAGTCTCTCTCAGAGATGAAGAGAGATAAAGGGAGAGAGAAGCAGAGAGACAGACAGACAGACAGACACAGAGACAGACAGACACAGAGAGAGAGAGAGAGAGAGAGAGAGAGAGAGAGAGAGAGAGAGAGAGAGAGAGAGAGAGAGAGAGAGAGAGAGAGAGAGAGAAAGAGAGAGCTGCAGATTCTTGGTCTCTGGTACTTCTGTAGCTCTCTCCCAGGGTTTAATCTCATTCAAACAGGCCGGGAGGCTAGTCGGCCTGTACTGCTTCAAAGTTTATGTGGAGTGTGTGTGCGCACATTTGTTTCTGTGTGTCTGTATACATTTCATTGTGTGTGTGTGTGTGTGTAGGGGGTGGGGGGGGCGTGAGGAGGGAGGAGACAGAGAAAGGGAGAGCTGGTCAAGGAGGGGAGGTCACAAGGACACAGAAAGAGAGAAACGTGGAGAGCGAGAGGCAGAGAAACAAACAAGGACGGAGGTAAAGATAGAGAGACATTGAGAGAGAGAGACAGAGACATTGAGAGAGAGACAGAGACATTGAGAGAGAGAGACAGAGACATTGAGAGAGAAGAGTCACGAGAGCAAAGTGGTTGAAAGACACCTTCAGAGTCTGGAGACAAACGGAGAGACTGAGGGGAACGTCGGACGGCAAAAGCAGTGGGAGGAGAGAAAGAAACGAAGAGGGCGAGGGGGAGGAACAGATGAAGGATATTTAGTCGAGAAGATGGAGAGAAATAGAGGAGAGAGAGAGCACTTCAAAGTGATAAATCTGTCGATGTGCCCATACACACCAAGAGCATACACACACACACACGCACGCACACGTCACACACACACACACGCACACACACACACGTCGCACGCACGCACGCACGCACACGCACACACATCACACGCACGCACACACACACGCACGCACACCACTGACTAGACAGTTAAGCCTCCAGGGAGAAGGCACATCACTGAGAGTCTCTCTGCAGTACTCTACCTGGCATCTCTCCCTCCATCTCTCTCCTTTCATCTTCCTCTCCATCACTCTGCCGCTGCCCCCCCCCCCCCTCTCTCACACACACACACACACACACGCGCACACACACACAAGACCCCATTTTCAAATTACAGAGTACGGTGCCCTCAATTCACACTGACATCCTGCATGCAGGTAGGGAATTAGCAAGAGGCTTTCGGTGAGGTCCATTTCCTGGATCCTGTCTGTCTTAGGGGGCGATCCACACTCTGAATGATTGAAGTCTTCAGTGCCGTCTATGAAAGGGCCTGAACGTCTTCAGCACAGTCTATCTCCTGATATGCTATGGCACAGTCTATCTCCTGATATGCTATGGCACAGTCTATCTCCTGATATGCTATGGCGCAGTCTATCTCCTGATATGCTATGGCACAGTCTATCTCCTGATATGCTATGGCACAGTCTATCTCCTGATATGCTATGGCACAGTCTATCTCCTGATATGCTATGGCGCAGTCTATCTCCTGATATGCTATGGCGCAGTCTATCTCCTGATATGCTATGGCGCAGTCTATCTCCTGATATGCTATGGCGCAGTCTATCTCCTGATATGCTATGGCGCAGTCTATCTCCTGATATGCTATGGCGCAGTCTATCTCCTGATATGCTATGGCGCAGTCTATCTCCTGATATGCTATGGCGCAGTCTAATCTAGATACGCCGTGCTGATCTTCTTATGCATTGAGGCGTCTGTTAGTAATCAAGTCCATTTCGTTGACGTTTGAGAAGGTTTTCCTGCGTTCAGACTGAGTTGACTTGACAGATGTCGTCTTGTCATGTGTTCTATTGTGCCGAATATGGACACATCGACTGTATGCACCGAAACTACATCTGTAGGATGATTACTGTAATAACAGCATGTCACAACTGTTTCCTGTTTGCTGACATCCTGCATGTCATTCTACATGTCCATACTGGAAGTTTGTTTTCCTTTCCAATAATTCTATATGCTTGAAGACTGTGATTAGCGATGGGTATCATTAGAGCTACATGTAGAATGGGTACAGTCCCTACTGTGCTTTCGGTGGGTTTATAAACAGCTCTGCTGGTGTGTGTGGGGGCTGGGAGCTGTGTGTGTGTGTGCATGTGCGTGCATGGGTTGGGGAGGTGTGTGTGCGTATGTGTACGGGGAGGTATGAGTGTGTGTGTGTGTGTGTGGGCGGGGAGTTGTGTGTGTGTGTGTGTGCATGTGGGCGGGAAGTTGTGTGTGTGTGTGTGCATGTGGGCGGGGAGTTGTGTGTGTGTGTGTGTGTGGGCAAGAGGTGTGACATCATCCCTGACAGGAATGTGTTTCAGGTTACAGGCTCAGGTGGTAAGATCCTTTCCTATCTGATCAGAGCTGACACACACACACACACACACACACACATCACACACACTCCACAGAGATCAATCAATCTCTTTATACAGCCTCTAAGTGTGTACAGCCATTGCTGCCAAATAGCCTTCCTCTCCCCACACCTGAGTCAGGCTGGAGGATTCTGACCTTCAGTGGGCTCGTCTCAAGGACCTCACTACACTGCCGTACACAAACACAGACGGTTTTCATCTTTTCATCCATCCATCCATCCATTTGTTAATCAGTTCATTCGTCCAATTATTCATCCATTCAGCTATCCATCCAACCATTCATTTATTTATGTCTTCATCAGTTCATTCATACATCCACTCACCCATCAATCCTTCCATCTGTTCACAAAGTATCCTTTCGGAAAAGCCGGCCAACAAAAGCTGTAGGAAAAAAATGGCCGACAGCTACAGAAGTGCAACATCTTCTGATAGCGGCTCGGTCGTGACAGGAAGTCACAAGGAGTTCTAGCGTCAGCGGGTCATCAGGTAGGGTGTGAGGAGTTAGCACGCACTTCAAACAGTGACTGACAGAGGAAGGACGTCTAAAGGCAGGTGGGTCAGTATTTGGGTGGAGACACTGGTGGATGTTAGGAGAAGGTATTAGGGTTGGGAAGAGAGTTAAATCATCAGATGGAAGGGATGATAAGAGTTCCTGCTGCCTTCTAAAACTAGAAGGAAAGATGGTTGGTGTACACAATCTTTATCAAAAGTATTCCCCTTTAAGGCTTTCGCTTCAAAAGCTTTACCCCAAAACACCATATCAAAGAGAATCAAAAGCCCAAACAACTGAGAAAAAAATACCATAAAAATATCTTATTAACAATTATGTTTTCTCCAAGGAAAAACAAACCAGAGACAAACAAATACCAATGATAGAAAAAGAGAAAACGCATGTTCACACAGTCATGTCTGTATGGACAGTGTTACATGACTACGGTACAGTATGCCCCCTCTAAACGACAGCAAACTCTCTTCTGAACTCCTACACTCCGTCTGTGTGTACTTGTCTTAATCTCTCTCTCACTTCAAATGTTTTGTTTCTTTATCCGCTCCCCTCTCTTTCCATCCCCTTCTCCTCTCTTTCTGTCTCTCGGTCTCTGCCTCTCTCTTTCTCTCTTTCTCCCTTTTCTTGTCCCTCCCTCCCTCCATCCCTCTCTCTCTTTTCTCCTCTGTCTCTCTCTTCCCATCTCTCCTTGTCTCTACCCCCGCCATCTCTCTCTCTCATCCCATCTCTCCCCCGCTCTCTCTCCCTCTCCATCAGTATTGACTGAACTCCCAAGTGATAGTGTGAGAATCCTGTTCTCTGGATTTAAATGTGAGAAGGTGTGGAGCGGAGAAGGCGTTGCCGCGAGAGACACGACAGCGCCGTCGCCTCATCCTGTCGTCAAGGTTGTTCAGAGTTCATCCCAATCCCAGTCTGACAATACAGTTGAAAAGAGGTTTTCTTTACAGGAAACACCCCTTCGTCAAGGCAACAGAGATGAACCCAGTTAGCTGTACTATGTAACACAAAAGTCGCTGAGGTTAAAAATTCATATTTCATATTGCGAAAAGACAGTATATTCATGGAAAAATGACAGTTTCAAGTTGAATGCTATCATATTCAGCAGATAAACACCTTAAAAGCACCATAAAAGACATGAATATCTTCTTTATAACTTATTACTGATAGATGTGTGTGTTCTATTGGTTTGTCTCTATTCCCCAAAAAGACCTCGGAACAAGAAAAAAGGAAAAACATGCAACAAAAATACCTTCATCTCTGGGTCGGTTCGTTGCAGATTCATCGTGTTTTTTTGTGAGCGGACCTAGGGTTAAGAAAAAAAGGGGGAAAAAGAGAAAAGAGAAAATTCAAAAAAGATTACTGGCAAAAACGGAATAAAGAAAAAAATCAAAAAAAGAAAAGAAGAAAGAAGAAGGAAAAAAGGTACAAAGAGTTGTTATTGTGTGTTTCATTTTTGTTTTAGTTTCTTTTAATATAAAAAAAGGACAAAAAACAAACTTAAAAAGGCATCACAGACACAGTTATCACAAGAGAGAAAGACACCAAACTCGCTTTGCAAGATCAAAGAAAACCCCCTTTTCTCAAATCTGATGACGGGATCGCTCTGATCCTCCCTGAGGGATAAAATGGCCGCCACAATTGACTGCTATCCAAGCCCTTCTTTTAAACCCTATTTGTTTCCTGCATCCTAGCAGTTAGGTCTAGCTCCTGGGAAACACTGAAAAATCAATGTGTAGGAATATAGGATGAGGCTTGTGGTTTAGAAAAACAAGACACCTTTGACCCCCCCCTCCCCCCTTCCTGTTTCTTTCTCCTCCTTCAACGGAAAAAAAGAACAGGCAGAGAGAATAAGGACACCTGGGAAGGGGAGAGAAAGGGGGGGGACCAAGTCACGACGGCCTCAACTCCCCCCTCCCTCCCTCCCTGCCCCCCCCTCCCCTCCCTCCCTCCTCCGCTGTGCACACTGTTGTTAGTATAACAAAACATTATTGTGTTCACTCTCTTAGAAAAGACCCAGAACAGCAGGTTAAATACACACTGTAGAATTCACCCTGATGGAGGCAGACAACAGAGGAATGTTTTTATTAAACAGCCACCTCTATGAGGGACACAGCGTGAAGCAGACCTGCAATGACAGAGAGCATGTTAAGAACGTGTTACACAGGGAAGGACAAAAGGCGCGCTGCGAGCGTGCTCGTGTGGTATTACCGGTAAAAGCAAATCCCCCCAGGTGAGTAAATAATTACATGGCCTAACAATGAAGTGTCAATTTGAGATGACGTGTAAAAGCGTGAAGTTAATTGCACCGGGGAAGAACGTGCGAGTAAAAAGGTGGATGTAATTTGATCCACGTTGGCGGCTGGCTCCTTGGTAAATGCAGGAGAGGGAGGAAGAGAGACAGAGAGGCAAAGGCAAAGAGAGAGAGAAAGAGACAGAGAGATGGAGAAAGAGAGAGGAGTGAAAGAGAGGGAGAAAATGACAGAGAGAGCGAGAGAGAGAGAGCGAGGGGAAGAGAGGGAGAGAGAGAGAACGGGAGTGAGGGAGAGAAAAGAGAGACAGAGAGGTAAAGAGAAAGACAGGGAGAGACAGCGAGAAAGAGAGAGAGAGAAAGAAAGAGTGATAGAGGACGCTGCGTGAGGCACAGAGAGAACCGGAGGTCTTGTGAGAACACGTCAGTAGATGGTTGAGTGCAGCAGGTGTTCAGCTGAGAGGCTTGGGAGCCACAGCAGAACACAACCAGGCCTATAGCGGACGATTACCCCAAGAAGCGGACCAAATCACCCCCGTAATGGTCAGCGCTTACAGCCTCAAAGAAAGGCAGGTGTGATTGAACCCAACCTGTGGAAGGAAATCAGCCGTTCCCTGTGCGGGAGACTGGGTGAACCTGTGGAATTGCCTGAGGTTTGGGCTGACGCCGGTTGGTCTGGGCAGAGCCAATCAGGACTGGAACGGAGGCACACCATTTTTGTGGTTCAAACTTTCAAACGACACAGTCTTATTTTAGAGAGTTAGAGAAGATAGGGGGTGACAATCCGAAGATAATGTTCCATGACCTTGCTCCTGAGTAGATATCACCTAGCAACAGCACAGCTGGTTTATAATGTCAAATTTATATTTGTATATTTTATAAAGCCTTCAAAAAGAGAATATTTTTTGACAAATAACAGGGTTCGGAGCGATTATGGATGATTGAGTAGCTGACTGGGCAGGAGATATTAGCGGCAGTTTGAAACCTTTACTGGCATTGCTGCTGAAACATTTCAAGTTGTATTGAGATGCTGAGGAAAAACCATCACTGTCAACCTTTTAGTTGTTCATAACCCCCTCTTATCCTTGATCTTCCATCCCTCCTCCAATATCCCTTCACCTCTCTCTCTCTCCCCCTCTCTCTCCCCCTCTCTCTCTCTCTCTCTCACACACACACACACACTCTCTCTCTCTCTAGCAAAGGGAAAGGTTGCCTTGGCAGAATGCAGCTCACTTTGAAGCCAGTTACGTAAGGCATTTTTTCAGCTCCAGTTCCCCCCCAGCCAGGAAGTCTCACACAAACAAACTGATACACACACAGATAACCACAGGCCCAGCACCCCCCCCCCCCCCCCCCCCCCAGTCACACGGACCCTCACACCAGTCACAGTCAAAGTGCGTCAGTCTGTGGGTGTAAATAATATAAAATAATCTTTGCTAACAACAAGTGTATTGTGCGTGTGTACCTGTGTACAGAACATCCATCACTCGGAATACTGAATGCTGTGTTCAAAAGTCTTCATTAACAAGGGTGTGTGTGTGCAGCGAAGCGTCAGTAAACACGGGTGTGAGCGGGGCAGATTAAACACGGGTGTGAGCGGGGCAGATTAAACACGGGTGTGAGCAGGGCAGATTAAGAGCACCTAGGTGTGAGTGTCCCCCCCCCCCCTCCAGACGGCTGTGTTTGCTGGGATGATGCATGACTGAACGGTAGGGAGTCTGACAGGTTGTAAAGTGAGCCTCTGGGGATGAATGATGGACGCTAGTTGATGGAGACGGGCGTGCGCGTGCGTGTGCGCAGAGAGAGAGAGAGAGAGAGAGAGAGAGGAGAGAGAGAGAGAGAGGGGGAGAGAGGGGAGAGAGAGACAGTCATTGTTTGGTTCCAGTGAGTCAGACGCGACGCCTCTCTCTGAGTGTGTCTATCTCACCCTACCCCCCCCCCCAACCTCCACCTCCCTCTGAGCCATCCGCTCAGTGTGTGTCGCTGCCCTGGTAAGCAGATGGCACCTGTGTGTGTGTGTGTGTGTGTGTGTGGAGGAGAGGGAGAGGAAAGGAGAGGGGGGGAAAGGAGATAGAGAAAGGGGGAAGGGGAGGGAAGGAGAGAGCTGGAGAGAAAAAGCGAGAGAAAAGAGAGAGGGAAGGGGAGAGAAAAAGAAAGAGAGAGAGAAAGAAAGAAAGAGAGAGGAAAGAGACAGGAAAGAGAGAGGTATACATAGAGAGAGAGGTAGAGCAGGGAGGACAGAGGGTGGACAATCTGTTCCAGAGGGATGCCATCTTGGTTCCTCTTCACTATTTATGGTGACACTAACTAATAACAGGACAGCATCAAACAACCTTCCTCTTCGCCTTCTACTTCTATCCTTCCCTCCTGAGATAGACCTTCCTCTTTGCCTCTTCGCCTACATCCATCCTGAGAGACGACTCTGGGAGCGTCATTTGTCCGTTCTGTGTTATTGTACTTCTGTTGACTTGGTCTGTTGATCTCCTTCCCCTTCCCCTCCTCCTTCTGCCTTCCCCTATCTCTCTTTCCCTTTAATATACAGCCCTGCCCTCTCTTCTCTCTCTCTCAGTTTATTCGTGTTCAGAGTCTGAACAGCAGAGCATTATTGAAGCCACCCCCTCTGAGAGAAAGAGAGAGAGAGATGGAGAGAGAGAGAGATGGAGAGAAGCAAGGGAGAGGAGGACACAGATGGGTGTGTGGACAGACAACGGGGGAGAAGGAGAGCAAAGTGAGATGTAGAGTAGGATGCAGAAGGCGAGGTGTGTTTGAAAAGAAAGGGACTGTGTGCGCGTGCGTGTGTAAGAGAGTTAGAGAGAAAGAGAGAGAGAGACAGAAGAGAGATTGTTCTCTATAATGAGGTATTGTTTGGGAGAGGCTGTAGTATATAGGAGTCGAGATGAAGGGAGTGTGGAAGTAGGTGAGAAGATGGGGTACGCGAGCAGGGGAAAGGCACACCGAGAGTTTGCAACAAAGCAAACCAGGTGTGAAAAAGAAGATATTTATAACAGAATACATGGGAGTGGTGTAAAAGAGGTGTTTCTGCAGCGGGAACGAGAGGTGGAGGAGAGGAGGAAGGGAGGGTGGGAGGAAAGGAGTGTCGAATGTGTTTGAACAAATATAGGGAGATAGGAAAGAGAGAGAGAGGGGAGGGAGAGCAGGGGGG
>CM042875.1:3109437-3121937 GCA_023658055.1 Thaleichthys pacificus | reverse complement strand
AAATATTCCACCTTTGAAGCAGCAGGTTGTTCAGGTAATGTAGTGGTATGATTGCGTTGGCCTGGCAGATAAACCCCAGCTGCAGGAATAACAGTGTGACTCCCTGTAGAGGGACCACTAGAAAAGCACCCTGGGAAAGAGGGCACACGGCACAAACCCTTTTCATTCCAGGTTCAGAGAGACGGTTTAAATGCGGCGGACGGTCCGATGTTGAATGGAAATGTTTGTGCGAGCTCACTGTTGTTGTTGCCAATCCGTGACATGAGGTTGGATGGATGTTTAGTTTAGGGGGGGGGGGGGGGTGAGAGAGATGTAGACGTTCTGGTGAGGACGGGGGGGGGGGGGGAGAAAGGGTGGCAAAGCGTGACGGAAAACAGCAGAATTGAGAATTAGAGAGGGAGAGGGAGAAAGAGAGAGAGATAAAGTGAGAATTGAGTTGATAAGAGGCCCAGGCGACCAAGACAAACATGCAACACGTCGGAGTCGTGAGACGCGCACACACACGCGCACACATGCACAGAGACACACGCCCCATCAGACAGCGCTAACTCCCACCCGCCCACAAATGCATCAATGCTCTCTCTCCTCTCCACACACTCCCTCTCTCTGTGGCTCAGGAGCTATAAATAGCTGGAACGGAGCTCTTGCTAATTCCCTCATTCAGAGTCTAGTGGGAAGGCAAATGGATGCTGTCTTTGACGCGCGGCGCTGACAGCAAATACAGGAGAAGCTGGAGGGTTGCCAGGACGACAGAGTTGCTGTACCCCCCCCCCCCCCCCCCCATGTCTCTCACCTCACATCTTCGATACAAGGCGCTTGCATCCTATTTCCTTCCTCCCTCCTTCCTTCCTCCCTCTCCACCCCTCTTCCATTCCGTTCATTTCCTTTCCTCTCCTCCCTCCTTCCTCTTCCTCCATCCTCCTCTTTCTGGGTTCTCCGAACACACTGACCTCTCTTTTGCTACACATAGGAAACAATATTCTAACCCCTCGGACTTAAAACAAACACACACACACATGCAAGCATGCAAGAACATGCATGAACACAAAGATGTGATTTGACCGTCCCCCCGTCCCCCCGTCAACACCCAAGGTAGGGGGAGGAGAGAGAGGGGGGGGAGGAGAGAGAGGCAGGGAGGAGGAGAGAGAGGGAGGGGGAGGAGAGAGAGGGAGGGAGGAGGAAGGATTTGGCCTGTTGGTGGAAAAGGACGAGTACGTGCTTCCACCCGGCACCACTTCATCTCTTCCTCCTCTCCCTCCTCCGCGCCATCCCTCCTTCCATCTCTCCTCCGCGCCATCCCTCCTTCCATCTCTCCTCCCGCGCCATCCCTCCTTCCGTCTCCGCTCGAACACCTGCTCCCCAGAGCCACGGCTTCTCATCTAAACTCAAGGTCCTCCTCCTTCACTTCATCCCTCGTTCCCCGTCTCCTCCTGCTCTGCAAGTCCTTCGATCCTCTGCTGTACCTTGATCAAGCTGCTCACTTCAAAGGCAAAGTCTGTGTTTGGGTATTAGTTATAACACTGGTTCCCATGCTAATTACCAAAGCCCTATACAAAACGACCTTCGTCTTAACAGCTCTCTCCCGCCGCCCCAGGAAAGATTTTGATCGACTTTTTCAGTTTTCCCCATATTTTTGTTTCTACTTTCCCTCGCCCTCTTTCCGGGGGATATCAAGAGAGACTGATATGAGGAGGAGGAGGAGAGATGGAAGGAGCTAAGCGAGAGAAGGTAAGAACAAAGAGTCAGAGGGAATGATCAAGGTTGGTTCCTTCTTCAAAGGCTAAATCCATATCATACTCTACCTCCTCTGCAGCGCCTCGCTGTTCTTTATTTATTTCCTTTGTGTATTTGTTTACCTGTTCATTTGTTTATTTATTTGATTCGTCTCCGCTCTGCCGGAGCGTTTTCGACGGCGTCCCAACGGCGCCGTGTACCCGGCCCTTCCGTGACTTCCTCCCCACAAAATGAAAAAGACTGCAGGATGGAGAAGGAGTCGGAGGGAGGGAGGCTCTATCAATCTGTTTCTGGGTGTGTGATTGTTTGCTGGTCTTGGGAGAATTGCTAGAAGTCCATGTTCCCATGACTCCCCCAGCTACACGAGGTAGACACATCAGATGACTCATTCTGACCAGGCTGCATCAGCGTCAGGGTCATAGGTCATGTACTTCCTGGCTTACTCTTAAGAATTGGACAATTACCAAGAGTTTTACAAACATTCTAAGCTCCCAGTCATAATCGCAGCACAGTTCCGTGTAGAAACCCGACACAAGACCGAGACGATAACATGACTGTACTTTTTTGAGACGCAACAAGGGGCGATGTCACTAGACGTCTGTCATTATGTGATATCTGTGATTATTATAGGCCGTGGCGGGGGCGGAGGGGCGTGTCTGCAGTCTTCTGGCCTATCACGGACAAGCGGTGGCGGTGGCATGTGTGAGCCTCGGTGATCGATCGCTCTGGGATGACTCGGCAGGACCCGAGGACGAAGGCCTCATCCTGTGATTTATGGGATGGCGGTCCCCGTGGGGAACCGTTGCTAGGAACACAGTCCCTCCCCCTATATCTAGCAGCGCGCGTGTGTGTGTCCCTGGGTATATGTGTGTGGAAATCTGTGAGTGAGTGTGAATGAGTGTGTGTGTGTGTATACTGTGCGTGTGTGACCGCCCCTGGTGCTGCAGCTCCCCCAGGGTCCTAAAGGCTGACAGTGCCTCCCCTGGGGTGTGGCGAAGGGGAAGAGGAGCATGAAAACAGCATGATGGCTCCTTTAAAAACAAAACAAACACAGAATAAAAATATTCCCCAAAAACCTCTGGGTCTCATTTGTTTAACTGATGCAGGAAACACACATGCATGTGTCCTAGATTCATTCCATTGGCCTATTCTCATGTGTTATGAACTCCAGTTCTCCATTTAGAAGTGGAACGTTCCTAAAAAGGAGATCTAGGAGATGTCCTCTCCTTCTACGGCTGTGGGGTGTGGAGGTTGTGTGAAGCCGGGAGCAAGGGAATGATGGGAGGGTGGGGGGGGGGGCTCGGTGGGATTGAGGTATCGAGCGTATGCACGCACGCACACACATCCATATCTAATATGTACCAACAGTAAGTACAAAAGGGTGTGGATCCAACTCAGGCTGAGCAGAGGGAGACAGGGAGGATTGAAACAGAAAGAGAAGATCCTTTGAAGACAGGTAAAGCACTAAACGTAGGAGAGACCTGGCCAGCTGTCTGGTTGCTAGGATCTGATTTTGAGAGGGCCAGGCTGGGTATGAGCACGAGTCTGTGTACCTTCTGTGTGTGTGTGTGTGTGTGTGCGCGCATGCACCTGTGTTTGTTGCGTGTGCTGATTGTCCCCGCAGACAGAGACTGATGAGTGGTCATTGATCTAGTGGCCTAGTGCCCTCTCCTCTCCTTCTCCCTCATCTCTCCCCTCCTTCTCCCTCATCTCTCCCTCCTTCCCTCATCTCTCCCCTCCTTCTCCCTCATCTCTCCCCTCCTTCTCCCTCATCTCCTCCCCTCCTTCTCCCTCATCTCTCCCCTCCTTCTCCCTCATCCTCTCCCCCCTCCTTCTCCCTCATCTCTCCCCTCCTCTCCTCTCCTTCTCCCTCATCTCTCACCTCCTCCCCTCCTCTCCTTCTCCCTCATCTCTCCCCTCCTCTCCTCTCCTTCTCCCTCATCTCTCCCCTCCTCTCCCTCTCCTTCCTCCCTCATCTCTCACCTCCTCCTCTCCTCTCCTCCTCCCTCATCTCTCACCTCCTCCCCTCCTCTCCTCTCCTCCTCCTCATCTCTCACCTCCTCCCCTCCTCTTCAAGAGCTGGCTGGGAATGTAAAAGGTGGACCCAGTGGAGAAGAGGAGCAACACGAGGTAGATGTAGCTACACTGGCAGCTACCTGCCCGAGGCTTCACTGCACGCACACACACACACATGCACACGCGTTGATAAGTCATCGCGGAGGAGTTGTTGTGGTGGTGCAACATCGTCTGCGGAGGTTGAAGGTTAACCTCTCAACGTTCTGCTCCATATCGCTCAATAACCACGTGTCATCACCCACAACTCACTCATGTTCTGTATTGTGGAAGCCCCTGACATTTACAGGAGTATGTGTGTCTGTGTGTGTGAAGGAGAGTGGAACATGACTGAGAAAAAAAGTCAGAGTTGAAAGGAGTGAGGTCATGTGTAGATTTTCAAATACCACAGAACGTTTGGCCGGATGTTGAGTGATTGAGTAGGGAACAGGTGGCAAGACGTGTGTGTGTGGTGTGTGTGTGTGTGTGTGGTGGGTGTGTGTGTGTGTTTGGGAGGAGAGACGGCGTTGCCTTATGAACTGGAACACACCATTTCACTCTGGACTTGTCAATGACCTGGTGAAACGGTGTTTCACACACACACGTGCACACACACACACACACACACTCCAGTGGGACACTGCTAGGTTGTTAGTGCTATTTCGTGTTCCTGTTGACCGAACTAGCCCTTCCCAGAGAACACCCACAGCCATTACACACACAGTTTGTTCACTTTGAGAGAGAAAACACACACTTTGTTCTCAGTGAGACGCAGAAGAAGGCAGTGTGAGAGACAGTGATGAAGAGTACCTCAAAAGCTGTTAGAAAAAGAGAAAGATCCTTGTCATTGTATTTTTTTTTGAAGGGTCAGTTTGTGATTAAAAAGACAAAAACACGTTTGAAATACCAACCCGCAAATCATCTCAAAACCATTGAATATGATTTGTATAAAATTCCCATGTGGTAAAAGACGGAGACCTTTCATGTATTCGAAAACAGAAAAACAAAAAAAAGATTAGAACGATGAGGCGCACGAGGAGAGGGGGGAGGGAGGGGAGAGAGGACGCCGTCTTGTCGAAGAGACCTTCCTTCCGGTAAATTCTTGTGTCCCCTCGACTCACGCCTCTCCTCGCCCTAAAGCCCTACGGACCAGACGAGAAAAAAAAAAAAAGAAAAAAAAAAAGACCCACGTCTGAAGAAACGACCCCCTCCCTCCCTCCCCCCACCCCCCCACCCCGCCCCAAACAACCCGACTCACCGTCCTCGGTGGGCACGTAGATGTTGAGGTAGAGGCAGTCCTCGCTCTGGTTCTGCACGTAGCCCGCCGCCACGTCCAGGTTGTCGGTGAACCACACGGGCAGCATGATCTCCGGCAGCACGCCCTGCACGTTCTGCGGGCACACGGGGGAGAACTGCGTGGCGTTGCGCACCTCCTGCCACGAGCCGGGGGCCTCGGGGGGCTGGAAGCGCCGGTCACCGATGGGCGGCGTGGCGTAGGGCACGCCCAGATACTGCTCCACCGGGCCCAGGATCTCGTTGTTCAGGTCCTTCTTGATCCCGCGCAGCTTGCCGTAGTTGGTGGTCACCATGGGGTGTTTGGATTGGTCGATTTTCTGGCAGGAGGAGAGCGAGAGGCGGAGCGCCAGGCCCAGCAGCCACACCAGGCAGGTGTCGGAGGACGGGCGGCCCCGCCCTCCTCGTTTGGAGACGGGAATCGGGAGGAAGTGCATGACGAGTCCTCTGATTGGCCGAACGGCGACTTGTCCGTCTCAAGCCCCCCAATGGGGAGGCAGTGTTCAGGGAGGAGGCGGCAGGAGAAGAGGTCCTCGGTGGAACCGCACCCTCAACTGGAGAACGTAGAGGAAGGCAACTTCTCCGAAAACATGGGGCCCCTTATACCTGGGACCTGCTGGGCGGGTGGGGGGGGGAGGGGAGGGGGGGGGGGGGGCAGGGGGGTTGTGCTAGAACGAGGAAGAGCAGGACGGGAGAAGGTGGGAGGGAGGAGGGCGGCGGAGGAGGAGGTGTGAGACAGAAGGGCCGTGGGAAGTGAGGCGGGGGGGGGTGGGCGAAGGAGGAGGGGAGGAGCAGGTGGGCGGTTTTGGGAGAGGGGGGAGGGGGGGGGGGGGAAGGCGTGTATCCTGGGACAGGGCGAGGTCAGTGTCGGCGGGGCGTGGTCGCGGTCCAGAGGGGTTTCCAGCCAGCTCCTCTGTTACGTTCCATCCTCCTGGGCGGTCCTCATTCGGTCGGCTGGTTCGACACGGTCACGGTCAACGGTCAACTTAGAGGCCGCAAATCGACCCTGAAGGAGAGGTGGAAGGAAGTCATATTAATCAGCTATTAATACACAAGTTAATTAATCTGAATTGACACCATTACACACTGTACTAACACACCCTAATACAAAAGCAGTATAAAACTAATTGAGTAGATCAAAACACGTGAATTTAATAGAGTTCTCCTTAGAAATACGACCGTTGATAGGATGTCAACTAGTTGCCGTTGTGTTTAACACGGTTCCACAGCACTGTGCTGCAGCTGTCAGACTGCTTCGACAGTGTCAGAAGTGTCCAAACACAAATCATTTCCACACAGGTGACATCGTATCTGCTCCACCTCGTAATCCACAACACACACTCACTCTCTGAATGCACTCTCTAACACACTTTCTAACACACACTCTCACACTTTCTCACACACCCACCCACCAAATCCCTCCATCACAATAACCTGCCATCTCCAGTCACCAGAGTGTAGAAGTTGTGGCTCCAAACAGGACTCGTTTACTCCCCTCTAGTCAGCCTCTCAGGCCCTGCATCCCTCCGTGATCATCATGGCCTGACAGGCAGCGATGATGTCTCTATATTATTTAAGTATTCATTTTCTATACACTGTGGTGTTAGACTAAACAGTTAGCGGCTGGGAGTTTGTGTTTATCTGTGTGTGTGTGTTTATCTGTGTGTGTGTGTGTGTGGCGGACCCGATCCAGGATTAGGGGACAGGCCTTTCACAGCCCACACAGACCATGAGGTCAACAGTGTGTATTGGTAAGCTGCTTACCATACACACTGAAGAACACACAGACTGCTCCGGATACTACACACTCCACTGCACACTCGGGAGAGCACTCACACACACACACACACACAATTAATCTATTGGACCACACTCATTTCCACAAACACGCACACTCTCATGCACTTCTCTGATACACTTTCTAACACACACGCTCACACTTTCTCACACACTCGTTCAAATCACATGCAAATGCATAACCCCAAATGCATATTACATTTACATTGTCATTTAGCAGACGCTCTTATCCAGAGCGACTTACAGTAAGTACAGGGACATTCCCCCGAGGCAAATAGGGTGAAGTGCCTTGCCCAAGGACACAACGTCATTTTTTGCGCAGCCAGGAATCGAACCGGTAACCTTCAGATTACTAGCCCGACTCCCTAACCAGAGTCCTATTACTGTGTAGCAGTATTGCAGTCCTTCTACTTCAGTATGACAGTATGCCTAGTACAAAGTACTACACTGCCATATGTATTACAATGTGGTACTTGACTCCGAACAGCGTGTACGCCGTAAAAAAAATCCATCCCTGATTGTCCCATCATCCTCATTAGCTATATGCTAATCAGGTAGAGTTAATATACAGAGGAAGAACACTCTCTCCACTCTCTCCTCTGTTATTGCACCGACGCCATCTCATAATAGTTCCCTTTAATGTCATCGTTAACTGTATTATTGCTTTGGCTGATCCAGCTTCCTTTTCGGCTTCTTATATACCGCCTTGCCAATAAAGTTGTTTGAATTTGAGACAAGAGGAGCCGGAGAGGTAATAACAGCAGTAATTAGGCTGTGGAATCTGATAGGCCAACAGGAACCCCCTTAACACTGATTGGTCGGAACTAACGAGGAAGGGGAATTGTCGATGTATAAAAAATCCTCTGTGCCTCAAACACATGATTGGATGTTTGTAATGAGCCCTGGGGGATAAGTTTTTTGGGGAATTGAATTAAATGGAGTGAGAGGCGACACGTCATAAATAAGAACCTAGCGCTCTCATGAAAAAAACAAGCGTGTGTGTGTGTGTGGTTGGAACGTGTTCCGCATACACCGGCTCCAACATGTCGCCTCTGCTGTACGCTGCAGCCACCCTCATTAGGTCGCTCTTTGTTTCCATACAGCTCCTTACCCTTTACATCCGCTCTCTTCACTCCGCCTGGCGCTTCATCTCCGGAAATAAACGAGTGCGTCCATGTTAGTGTGTGCGTGGGACTGTGTGTGTAAGCAGGTTAGGATTACTGTATTATGGTCGTGAGGGAGTGTGTGCGTGATGTGTGTGTGTGTGTGTGTGTGTCTGTGTGTGTCAGTTCAGTTTTCTCCAAGACTGTGAGCACCAGAAGCTGTTCTCTAATTAAGCCACCAAGAGTGTAGCAGGTGCTGGCCTACAGAGAGAACCGTAGACACACACACACACCTCTACTGCGCACCATAGCCATTAAACTCCAACACTTCAGAACACATAGAGGAGTACAGGACATGATTAGTACGTGTGTGAGATAAAGAGAGAGCGAGAGAGAGAGCGAGAGAGCGAGAGAGAGAAAGAGAGCGAGAGAGAGAGCGAGAGAGAGAGAGAGAGAGAGAGAGAGAGAGCGAGAGAGAGAGCGAGAGAGAGAGAAGAGAGAGAGAGAGAGAGAGAAAGAGAGAGCGAGAGAAGAAGAAGAGAAAGACAGAAAGAGGGAGAGCTAATCTGGGACTAGCAGACACTCGACTCAGGTCTACCAGTCTCCTCATGAGCCAGGGAGACCAGGCCCGGAGCCAGGGACTCAGCTGGCTCGCCACGGCCCAGCCCAGGAGCCCCTCCCTGGGGAGGCTTGGGCTGACAGGGCCCTGGCAGGGGTGAGGCTGCCTTGGGGGACCTCCAGGTTTTCTGGGCAGGGAGGGGCATCTGATGCTTTAATTGGGTAATTGGTTCAATTACAGGCTCTCATAGGTCCAGTGGTACTAGGAGGAAGAGGAGGGGGGAGGTGGAGTGATGAATGGAGAAGAGAGAGAGAGAGAGAGAGAGAGAGAGAGAGAGAGAGAGAGAGAGAGAGAGGACTAGGAGAACAAAACACCTGTATTAAAGATTGCACAAATAGCGGGAGTAGACACAGTGTGCCTTGATATTGTTAGGTAGGTCAGACTAGAATATATAATCACACACACACTCACACTCAATACATGATTCATGCAGGAGGGAACATTGTGATAGTATTTTGGAGTCCATGGGGGAGAGTGGGAAGCAGAGGCAACCCACTTGCACTGTGACGGCACGCCCTCGGTGAGAGAGTAAAAGCACCTCTCTGTCTCTCTGTCATCTCTCTGTCTATCTGCCATCTCTCTGTCTCTCTGCCACCTCTCTGTCTCTCTGCCACCTCTCTGTCTCTCTGTCATCTCTCTGTCTCTCTGCCATCTCTCTGCTCGGCTCTCAGGAAACCTTCCACACTCTCTCCCTACCGCTCCGTCTTTTGTATGTTTCTTTGAGAATTTCAGTCACTTCCTTACTCTCTCCCTCCTCCTCTCTCTCCTTCTCCCTCCTCCTCCCTCCTCCTCTCCCTCCTCCTCTCTCTCCTTCTCCCTCCTCCTCCCTCCTCCTCTCTCTCCTCCTCTCTCTCCTTCTCCCTCCTCCTCCCTCCTCCTCCTCTCTCTCCTTCTCCCTCCCTCCCTCTCCCTTCCTCTGTCTCTCTCCTTCTCCCTCCTCCTATCTCCCTCTCTCTCTCCCCCCTCTCTCTCTCAAGTCTCTCAAGGCGCTCTACCAAGTTTGTCTAAGAGGACACACCAAGTTCAATTGAAAAAATCCATTCCATTTCATTCCACCCCAGAATGATGCAACCCCTGTATATATAGTCAGTGTGTTTGTGCGTGTAAATGTGCTATAGCCTCCAGATAAAATGGAAGATGTTTTAATCATTGAGGGAGCTGTATAGTTTCCTTGGTTGAAAAATAGTCCATCACACACACATACATACACACGACACACACAGACACACCCTCATCACCGTGCTTTCATGCTCCTAACCCTAGACTATGAATCATCAGAGCTCATTTGTCTTAATTCCAAACAGTAATTATGAATCAAAGGTGTGTGACAGTGTGCACAGTGTGTCCCCTGTGTGTGTGCGTGACTCTGTCTACATGTGCCTCAATCTAGTGTGTGTGTGTGTGTGTGTGTGACAGTATGTGTGGTGTCTGTTTTGTTGAGATGATGTATGAGGTTTGATTCCGGAGCCTTGGCGATGGTGATTGGACGGTGGGATGGGCCTATCAGTCTCTCAGGCAGGTTGCCATCCTGACCCCTCCCTTCAGAGAGCTTGCACGCCCAACGGCCCGCTCAATATTCCGGGAGTCTCGGCGACCGTCGTCACGGTGACAGGGGTCGGACAGCTCTGGGGATGGAGAGCGGGCGAGGGGGGTGCGGGTCAACGCCCGTTCATAGCCCTTCTGTCACTCCTCTATCCCTCCGTTTCCATCCCTCCATCTCGATGAGTGCACAGGGGGGGGGGGGGGGGGGGGGGGGGGGCGCTGACCATGGGTTCACCAGGGAGCTGAGCGAAGGAGGATGCAGACAGGGGGAGGAGATGAAGGGAGAGGACGAGAGACAGAGAGAGAGAGAGACAGAGAGAGAAGACTGAGAGACAGAGAGAGAGAGACAGAGAGAGAGAGAGAGATGGATATGATTGCTTTCTCCCAGTCCTCTTTCTTAATCCCATCTGGTCCGGTCCGGTCTGGACTGTTTTCCCTCCTGTCTTCAACTCAAGTCTTCATCTATTTACTGTCATGTTAGCGTGACTGCTGATTCCCACTGAGTCCATTCACTGGTCTGGTGTCTCATTCACACACAGAGTTAGAAAGACTGCTCAGCATGAACAGCTGAGAAGCGGTGAGAGAGAGGGAGAGAGAGAGAGAGAGAGAGAGAGAGAGAGAGAGAGAGAGAGAGAGAGAGAGAGAGAGAGAGATGGACAGACTCGAAATGCGTGGGAAGAGGATGGGGGTTGGTGAACAAGTTGACAGCGTGGGAAGACACACACACGCACACACACACTCTCTGAGAGGAGGGGTGGGAAGGGATCTTAGAGGTAGTGGACCACCGGAGCGCTAAATTGGAAACAATTCCCCTGTAAGAGTTAAAAGCAAATATTTACAGGGGTTTTAATTTGCGTGGGCGCTTGGTTTCCTGTGAGGGTCAGCGCATCTGCTCCAGAACCCAGGAACATGAAGGGGCAAGGGCAGCAATTAGACAGACACTGCTAGATTAATCACCGCCTGACAGCACTGCCTAGCTCACACACCGGAGCGCACGCACACGTCGCCTTGGACACACACACCCACACACACACACACTTGTGTGCGCACACACAGGCTTGCACACACAAACACACACTGATACGACTGATGTGCACGTCTGCCTGGCTTGTCTGGACACATTCACAAGCTCTGCAATGCATGTCACAATCTCACACTCACACACACACACACACACACATATCCTAACCGTTGCGCTCTGATTGCACTACCCTGGCGCCTCTCTCCCTGGTGGCCAATGAGAGATGAGGATAGGTGACGGCGTAAGCCAGCCGCACCCATAAATCAAGGGGAGCAACGGCGGCACTCATCCCTGCCGTAACGACAGCCTGAGCCGCTCATGCACACACACACACACACACACACACCACTCAGCCTCCACAGGGAGCACCAGGCAGCAGAAGCAGAGGACGGCTCGGCCCGAGCCCAGAGAGAGAGCTCGGTGCTGGGATAGAGGACACAGCCAAGGACCTCCTGGGTGCTGGTGGAGAGAGGGGAGGGGAGGGGGGGAGCACATTGGATGGAGGCAGGCACTAAAGTGCTACTATTAAATACATCACATATCATAAATGCTTTACTGTGCTTTAAATGTAATTCGACCTTGACTAAAACTGTTATGACGTTTAAGACTTAGACTCGGAGTTCGTCTTCTCTAGGTTGAATCTATACTCTCAATGCAGTGGTGATTTATCTTAAGAGTTTTGCGAGATCTTGTACGTGTGTGGGTCTATGTGTGTATATGTGTCTGTGCGTATGTCTGTGTGTGTGTGTGTGTGTGTGCATCAGTGTGTGTGTGTCTGTCTGTGTTTGTGGTTTGTGTGTATGTGCATGTCTGTGCATATACTGTGTGTGTGTGTGTGTGTGTAAGCATGTAAACATAAGGGCCCAGGTGGGAGGTGGTGTGGACTGGTTCCAGCCCCAGGGCAGCAGACAGCAGGCTGGGTGAAGGAGCAACAGGGGGAGCAGAGGAGGGGGAGGAGGGGGAAGGGTGGGGACCGGAGCAGACTGTGTGTGTGTGTGTGTGTGTGTGTGTGGGGCAGCAGGGGGGGAGGCTGGGGTAAGCTGTTCCACAGTGGGGCAGATTGGAGTGGAGGCCCTGGGGACAGGGTGACACAGGGACGGCGGTTCCTCTCCAAACGCTCCATCTGAGGACGCTGTATTAACACAGTCGATTGGTGAACGGGAGTGTCGCGGATGGGCGGGCGCACACTGTGTCCCAGATGAGCACTAAATGGGCACTAAAGAGAGTAGAGAGAGAGAGAGGGAGAGAGAGAGAGGGAGAGAGGGGGAGAGAAGGGGAGAGGGAGAGAAGGGGGAGAGGGAGAGAGAGAGAGGGAGAGGGAGAGAGAGGGAGAGGGAGA
>CM042875.1:3039437-3106937 GCA_023658055.1 Thaleichthys pacificus | reverse complement strand
GGTTCCCTGGGTCTTTAGCATGTTTTCCTGCTGCCTCCCCCTCTCTCTAGATCTGTCTTCCTTTTTTCATTTTACTATCTCTCTCACTTTCTCCACCCATTTTATATTTCACTATATATCTCTCCCTCTCCATCCCTCCCTTTCTTTTTCTCTCCCTCTCTCTACCTCTTTCCCCCCTCGTTTCATTGGACCATTTCTCTCTCTCCATCCACACATGTCTCACTCTCTCTCTCCCTGTCTATATCTTCCCTTCCTCTTTCCATCTGGTCCCCATCTATGTACCTGTCCATCTCCCTCTTCGTCCTCCGGTCTGTTAGTGCCCCCGTCTCTCCCTCCTCTCTCTCTCTCTCTCTCTTTAGCTCTCTGCCTCCCTTCAAATGGCAGCATCAATACTGAATGAGCGGCCCAAGTCCTCGCCTGGCGCGTTAGTGTTTGATCTGCTCCTTGTCTTCGATAGCGTCATTTGAGACGAGGTGGGGGCGCAATAAACCCCCTTTTTATGGATGACGCACTTCCAGCCCTCCCTCCCTCCCCCACACACTCCCAGCCCTCCTTCCCTCCCTCCTTCCTTCATTCCTTCCTCACCCGCCGTTTCTTAGTAGTTGTCTCCTTCTTCTCCTCCCCCTCTGCCTTCTTCACTTGCTTCATCCCTCTTTCCCTTCCTCCTCGCTCGCTTTCTCCTTCCAGTCCCCTTGATCCGTTCTTTCACTAACTCACTTCCTCCTCCCCCCCCCCCCCCCCCCTCGTCCTCTCCTCTCCTGGGAGTGATTCCGGAGATATATGGAGCCCAGCGCACCTCTCTCCTGGTCCTAAATCTGTGTGTCTCTCTCTCTCTCTCTCTCTTTCCCCGGGAAGAGGAGGCTGGCTGAAACCCTGTCGCCATAGGACACACTCAGACACCCACAACGCTCTGACACACACACTTACGACACACGCAGATACACACACACTCCGACATACACACTCAGACCCCCCCCCCACACACACACACACACACGGCACCTAGTACCATCAGCCAGATGGCACAAACCCTCCCCTCAGTCCAACTGGGGTTGAAACAAACAAGTATGCAACACCGTTCAACCGTGTTTTTGACCACACGGTAGCCATCCATCATAAAAACCTCGCAGCACAGCCGAAACACACCTACCCATGTACTAAAATGGGCCGTTTAGAAACGGCCCCCACTCCACCCGATGGGAGCATGGCCTCTGCATTGCTAGGCAACAATGGCAAAACTAAAGGGCCGATTCAGGGAGGAGCAGACTCTGGCCGCAGGCCCGCCTCCGCTCTGCGATTAATTACAGCGGCCAATAATAATTAGGGGCTGGGCTGCTGGCAGGTAAGCGGGGCGCCGGGCAGATTGCGGGCGGTGGCTCTCTGCCTGGTCCCTGTTTATGGGAAGGAGGGGGTGGAGGGGAGTGAAGGAGGAGGGGGGGGGGTGGTCGTGGGGCGGTGGAGGGGGCCACGGGGGCGTCCCGGGCAGCACCTGCTCTGCTCCCGACGCCGCGGCGACAGCTTTCCCGACACGGCGACGGTTGCCGTGGCAAACGAGGCGGTGGAGAAGCCGTGACAAGACCAGGTGACAGGCTGGCTCGCACGGCGCACACACACAGGAGGAGCCTCTAGGAGGCGCTGTGGCAGCAAGACAGGGAGGGAGGGGGCCATGGAGGGAGGTGTGGGGGTGTAAACACACACAAACACACCTTCACATTGACATCAGTTGCGGACACCAACATGGAACTCCAGGGCACATGCGTACATGTAAACATATGTCCATACATCAACCGTGGAGCACCTGAATGCACAGTGGCATAGGGAGCTCTCTCTCATTCATCACACACTCATGCCCACAGCAGAACATTAGACTTAACAGCCCACCCACACACTCACGTGCGCACACACACACAAACTCACGTGCACACACACACACCTTTTCCACATGACCTCCTAGCAGCAAATCATGGTAGAGATACACATACAGGCACACTGACAGAGAACTGCAATCCTCACGCACACACACACACACACGCGATGGGGCCTCATTTACATATCACCGCCGGATGTGTTAGTGTGTGCTAGCTGTTGCCCAATGAGGAGCCTGTTTATAGCAGCTCTCCTCGCCTCTGTTTCGGGACTGAATCTCAAACGGTTCTTCCAGGAGAGATCCCAGGCTGGGGACATCAGGAGGACGGTGGAGGACATCATGTGATGACGGGACTGGAGATGTCATTGTGATCTGAAGAACATGTCCCCATTTGAGTATGTACTGTATGTAGTATGGATATAGACTAAGTACGTATGCAGTATTGATTTAGACTAATCGTCTCCGTGTATGTAGCATGGATTTAGACTATGTCGAGGCCAATGTAATGTATTGATTAATTAGTTACAGTTCAGAATAAGTGGTTTACTAGTGATGTGCTCGGGGATGGAAGAACAGATGGAGACAGCCCTGGTCTTTACATCCCCTCACCATACCTGTCAACATTGGAGTACCGAGAGATCCGGGAGATGTTATTTTTTTGTGGGGGGGGGGGGGTCTTTTTATTGTAACATTGTGCCATGTTATTTTACATACTTTTTTTGTACCTTTTACAATCTTTCTGACCATTTTGGCAATCAACATTGCAATTTTCAGTTCACTCTGTAACACGGTATCTGCCTCAGTGTGCGAATTATACAATGACAATCGGGGGGGTCAATTCAGTACCACCTCCCCCCCCCCCCCCCCCCCCCCCCCCGGGACGAAGTTCACCCCTGACACCGCCCCAACCAAGTAAACGGCACGACAACGCACTACTAAAACTACAGACACTATTGTTTGTAGTCATTTCTTTCTGAATTAATCCTGATCTTTACCAAATTAGCAGAGTACCATATCTGACGGTTCATCACAAAATAAGGTTGTTGGAAATCTCTCCAGATTCTGACAAGCAATGAGACAGACAAATGAAGCTATCTTGCTTGATATAGAGCTAGCGATAGCTAGCTTTTAAGTTGGTGGTTAACCATGTTTCTATCATTAACATTCTTGTGAATATTCTACAGCTAATTGTCATTACAAATACATTCGTGACAGATTGTTGGGGTATTAGATAGCAAACTTGCCTTTCTTGCACTTTCTCACGACGCAGAACGCACCGCTACACTGAGGTGATTCAACAATCTTCTGTAGGCCTATTGCACACTGCCTGGTCACTCGCGCGCGGTGTTTCTTGAGTTTTATTGGGCACTGGTCACTCGCGCTGTTTATTGAGTGAATTTTGACTATGGCAGTCAGTGTAATAGTGTGTGATATTCCCTGCCATAAAGTCAACATTTCTGTGTATGGCCAACCTGTTATTGAATGAATATGGTGACTATATTGTGATATTTACTATTACAGATAAGAACGATATATAAATGTATCGACCCCCCCGACCTGTGGTTTTTACCTCTTTTGGGGGGGTCCGAGCCTTAATCGGGGGGGTCAGACCCCCCAAACCCCCCCGTAATTCGCACACTGGTCTGCCTCCGTCCGTCCCATTAGTTACATAGCTCGAAATCGCCTGTGGGCCTCCACAGCGCGACTGACTGTGCCGTTGTGATTTCATGTGCTGTCTAACATAATTTTTCCCTCCGTGTGCGATACTAAAATCGGCGTGACACACTTTGCAAAAGGCGTGGCATTTGTCGATGCGGCTTGCTGATAAGACATTAAATTTCTCCGTCCATGTACTGTTAAATTTATATTTCTATATATTTATATTTCGTTTTTTTTGTGCCGTAGCACCACCTGAGACTTTTGCCATTTCTACAAGTGATTCTGTATTCAAATTCAACCATGTATTATTCAATTTCTCCCGCCTACCTGCGCAGATATCAACAGCGCAACTGGGTTGTAGGTTGCGGCAGAGAATGTCTAATATAGACGGGCTCTGGTTGCGGTCACAAATGGGTTGAAAATTGTACGATATGTATTATGTGAGTAGGATGCGTTTCATACAAGATCTGGCAACTGGACAACATTGAAATAATATGTTGATATGAATATTTATATAACGAGGTTTGAGCCATACAAATTACGGGAGTTTCACGGGAGAAATAACAAAACGGGAGGGGGGCGGGAGATGGGTGTGAAATACGGGAGACTCCCGGAGAAAACGGGAGTGTTGACAGGTATGCCCCTCACCCACCCTGGGGCAGATCCCCTGGGGCAGATCCCCTGGGGCAGATCCCCTGGGGAGAGGGGCACATCAACAGCTCCCGGGGGGGGGGGGGGGGGGGGGGGGGGGGGGGGGTTGACAACCCTGGAGGAAGTTGCATCATCAGAAAGAGAGAGAGAGAGAGAGAGAGAGAGGGAGAGCGAGAGAGAGAGAGAGAGAGAGAGAGAGAGAGAGAGAGAGAAAAGAGGGAAAGTGTTGAGTCACTTTGCCACGACGTGTGTAAATATTTGGCCCGGTCCTTTGAGCCAAATGATTGGTCGAGTGTGATGTCATTAGTCCCAAGGTGAGGGTAAGTTCACTGATAATTAAAGCCCATATGTTACAACACACGTCATCCCTAAACTTCCTCCAAATGTGCTCGTTAATATTCCCTGTGCTCAGTCCCCTGCCATCCAGCCCATATCTCTTTAGAGGAGAGGACTCAAAAAGACCCTGGTTTAGATAAAGGTTAAAGAGAAAATTAGTCACCGCTCAATTAAAACCATATAATATATACATAGGTACATGATAATGTATGCATGACAAGACTTTCATTAACGAACGAGCCGGCTCATTAACGAAACTGTCACTCATCCGTAATGCTATATCTGTACATATAGGGGGATCGGTGTGTGTGTGTGAATTTATGGCACCATCTTTAGTTAAAAGGCGTTAAGCAGAACTGTGTTAGAGAGCAGGGGGTGAGAACACCATGATCTTGTCTCATATAGTTGTGAGTGTGTGTGTGTGTGTGGGAGGAGGGATTATTTCACACACTTATTTAAGAGGCAAAACACCTCAGACAGGTCAGAGGTGAGGACATTTTCCTATTAGCATGTGTGTGTGTGTGTGTGTGTGTGTGTGCGTAACATACGTGTCTATGTGTCCTGCACTTATCTGTGTGTGTTTATCCATGTGATTTTGTGTGTGCGTGTGTGCGTGTGTGCGTGTGTGACTGGGACTGTGACGGACCAGCGCTGAGAATAATTAACTCCTGTGACCCAGTCGCCACGGTGACGGAAAGACCGCTGTGAGTGGGACGCCTGTCAAATAGGCTGGTCATCACACGCTGCAGGAGGTGGAACACACACACACACACACATACACACACACACACACACACACACACTGCGTCTTCTCTCAACCTCCACTTCCTGCAGAGTGTAACACACACACACACACCTACACACACACATACACGCACACACTGCAGAAGGTGGAGGTGGAGAGAAGAAGCAGAATGTAACAAACACACACACACAAACCCACATACACACACACACGAGCACACACGAGCACACACCCATACAGTCGTACACAGACACAAAAAGTGCACGCACACACACACACCTCACACATCCTTCTCTCTCACATGGATTCATGCACACACCAATTAACACACACCTGGCAAACAGGGATCTCAGCACCAGCATCCACAAGCATGCAACGTCTACTTAGTATACGCATCACACACAGGTTCACACTGTGCCCAGGGATGATACACACACACACACACACAGGTTCGCACTGTGCCCAGGGATGATACACACACACACACACACCGGTGGAGTCATATGGTGAGAAGCTGGCTGTTGGTTAGAGACCCTGACGTCGCTGACAAATTGACTCCTTTATGTGAGTGGAAGTGTGCATTGGGAGGGGGCGGGGGGGGGTAGGAAGAAAAGAAAGAACGAAAGTATGGAGGGAGGGAGGGAGGGTGGGAGCACAGGTGACAGGTGGGGTCTCTCACTCAGGAAGTGATGGCAGGGGCGATAATGACACGGGCGCTAGCTGTGACATCACAGGCATGCACAAACCTGCAGATGTAAAGATGATAGGGTGTGGGGGGGTGAAAAAGTAAAAAAAAAAAAAAAAAAAAGGAAGCACAATAGAGAGAAATCCAGAGAAAGAGAGACACGGCCAGAGAGAGACACACAGGGAGGTATAGAGAGGTGCCTGGTTGTTCCGCCTGGCTAGCCTAGCGGCGCTAACAGGCGCCAGAAAGACCAGACACACACGTGATTCAGAGACACAGATATGTGAGAGGGAGCGAGAGAGAGAGAGACAGGAGGGAAAGCGAGAAATAGAGCGAGAGAGAGCGAGAGAGCGAGAGAGAGAGACAGGAGGGAAAGCGAGAAATAGAGCAAGAGAGAGAGCGAGATAGAGAGATGGGGAGAGAGAGAGAGAGAGAGCGAGATAGAGAGATGGGGAGAGAGAGAGGATAATAAAGAGGCCTCAGGCAATGACACCTCTATGTAACACGACAGAGCTACAGTAGCTAAAGCCAGAAGAATCCTGCATAACCTGTGAATAACCACATCATAAACTTGATCAAATGATGTTATAAATATAAACTATTTATAGACATTCAGTATATATTTGTTCAAATAAGGTGGCCTTGGAACAGCAGTTTTGTTCCCAATGAACCAGAGTATAGAAATGAAGGCGTGCAGGTCGAAATTTCGCTGGTTAACCATCAAACCCCAGTGGATACATTGTAGGTAAAACTGTGCGTGAGACATCCCTTCAGGGGCCTGTGAGCGTGGACTAGCATCTCAGAGAAAGAAACAGTATGGATCACAGAGCTCTCCATTGGTGCTTCAGTCATTAGACGGCCCATGGACCCTACAGGGGAGGCCAGAGGGACAGAACGGGATCTGGAGAGTCTCTCTCTCCAGTCTCTCCAGGGCAGACACAGGCAGAAGCTGGAGAGGGGTTCTGGGAAGGAGGTGTGTGCGGACGTTGGGCTGGAGAACCAGGAGTGCAGCAAGGAGCGCCACACGCCTGCTCACCTCGCTAGACCCGGAGACGCTGGGCTATGATGGAATGAACTAGGGCCAGTGTCCGCCATGGCCCAAAGTTCTGGAGCTGGGATTCCAATTATCCCCTCAAACAAACTACTTATAAGAGGGTGAAAGGTGGAGAGAAGGAGGCTGAGGGATGGAGAGGTGGAGAGGTGGAGAGGGAGAGAGGGAGAGAGGGAGAGAGGGAGAGAGGGAGAGAGGGAGAGAGGGAGTGCATGGGAGTTGACTGGCCAGGCTGGGAGGTTTTTTCATCAAGTGGTAGTGGGGGTCACTGGAGGTGGGATTTCGACCATTTTTAATTTGTTTCCGTGCGTCTGTTGTTGTTGTTTCTCTCTGCGATGTGGTCCAGAGAAGAGGCCTGGAGCTGTTTAGATCTGGACTGCTTCGCCTCTGGCACTATGGTGGTAGTGTGTGTGTGTGTGTGTGTGTGTGTGTGTGTGTGTCTGTGAGTACATGTGTATGAGAAACAGACTGTCTGCATGTATGTTCTGTGTGTGTGAGAGTGCATGGGTATTTGTGTGCCTGTATGTGTGTTTGTGTGCGTGTGTGTGTGTGTGTGTGTGAGAGAGAAATGGACTGTGTGCATGTCTGTGTGTGTTTGTGTGTGCGTGTCTGTTTGTGTGTGTGTTTGTGTGTGTGTCTGTTTTGGGCTTGTTTGTTGTTATTCCTCATCACTGACGCTGTTTCATATCAGCTCTCTGTCCATCACGCAGGCTGCCTGACTCCTCCAGAGGTTCCCCAAGCCTTCTAGAACACCATCTGACAGACATCTCTGAAGGTTCCCCAAGCCTGCTAGAACATCATCTGACATCTCTGCTCATGGACCACACAGCTCCAATGCTCAGGCAAGACCGGAATGATCCACCATTGTTGATGTCACAGCATTTCCACGACGACAACAACAAGAGCAGCAGAAATGATATGACGCTGAAATAGCAGAAATTATGTGACTTTGTTCACCGCCCTGAAGTAAACTGATATTATATTTGTCACACAGTTAAGTAAGGCAAGACTGGTAATTATGTCTTAGTTTGCCCCGAGTCAGCTTCCGAGCTGAGTCGTAAAGATCGCTCATGTCTGAAACAAGCGGGGTGATAGATAGTTATGACTGGCAGTAAAAAAAAAAAATATTTCACCACATATTGTCCTTTTACTGTTTTCTGTATGATAGAAGAATATTAATTTTGTTTAATGTGTTCACAGTGCTATTGGATGGATGAGTCCCATAGCTAGCAGTTCCTGTATGGCATCCATTACTTTAACTGTGTGCTTTAGCTGGCTGCGTGCTAACATGTAGCATCACGCTAAGCTACGCACTAACTCCTCGTGTAGCATAGCCCGAAGCTGTTAGCATTAGCATTCAGTACCACGAGGGAGTCGCATCGTCGCTGTAAACAAAGCTATCGTCCAGTTAGCCGCTATCATGGGGACGGAGAGCAAATATGAGCAGTAATGCCACAAACACTTCTCCCCCTAGTTATCCCTCCCCTAAAAATATTCTGTTCTCTTGTTCTCCCTCTCTCTCTCCCTCTCTCTCCCTCTCTCTCCCTCTTCCTCTCTCCCTCTCCCTCTCTCCCCCTCCCCCTCTCTCCCTCCCTCTCCCTCTCCCTCTCCCCCTCCCCCTCCCCCTCCCCCTCTCTCTACCTCTCTCCCTCTCTACCTCTCTCCCTCTCCCCCTCCCTCTCTCCCTCTCTCTCTCTCTCTCTCTCTCTCTCTCTCGACGATCAGAACGCCGTCACGGCACATTGCTCCATGTAATGGTTTCTGTCCTGGCTTTCTCGGCCATTTAAATGAACAAAAGCAAGTGTGCGGTTTGTCTCTCTGTCTGTGTGTGTGTGTGTATTTCACAGTGTGTGTGTTTTGAGTCACTTGTGGCTTATAGGGGTGAGTGATCAGGACACACTCTAATTGGCCCAGAGCTGTGTACCTGCAGTCCAATCACAGAGCTGAGTGCAGCATCTCCCGCCTCTGACAGTCAGCTGTTACATCTGAGTGGGTGGCTGTCTGTCTGCTCTTGGAAGGCTGTGAGTGTGTGTGTGTGTGTGTGTGTGTTTCTTGCTTGTTATTTGCTTATGTTTGTGTGGGGTGTGTGTTTACTCAATTAAGTGTGTGTGTGATGTACTTGTGTACTCCAGGTTTTGTGGATGACTGTGTGTGTGTGTGTGTGTTAGAGGAGTGTTGTGTGAGATGCAACACTTTGCGAGCGTTTGTGGCTGCTTATTTATAGGGATGAGACTAAATAGCTGAGATGAGCGCCCACAAACACAGAATAAGTCACACACACACACGCACGCACGCACACACACACACACGCACACACACACACACACTGTGACCCTGTGTTTGACTCATGGGCCGCAGTATAACTAATGAGGTGTGTTACTGCCCACCGACACCATTTCAAAATCACGACCCTTTTCAGGTAAACGGCTCTTCTCCTCACAGTCACAGTGTGCGTGTGTGCGTGTGGGGGGGAGTGGGTTCTGTCCCCTGGTGAACCACAGCCAACCTCTCTCTTGTATTGATCGGACAGGGGCCAACAACATGGCCGCCACTTCCTCCCCAATCAGCTCACTGCGTTGACAGGCCCCGCGATGCAACAGGAGACACACACACACTACACTACTATGTCGGGCTGGATGCAACGTGACACAACTGGACCACTCATGTGGAATCCCTCACTGACGTCAGTTTGAGCAGGTGCGAGTGTGTGTGTGTGTGTGTGTGGTGTGTGTGTGTGTCGTGCCATAACCCATACAGTAAGTGACCTATTTCCTAGTGTCTGTTTTCAGCGCCACAGTCACTGGATCCAGCTGTGGACAGTAACAGTTGTTGAACCGTGGCTTTACTACGTTTCTCTCTCTGTGGCTGTCTCTCAATCTCCTCCTCCTCCACCCCCCCCCCTCCTTCTGCTCCTCTCCACCCACTCGTTCATTCCCTCTCTCTCTCTCTCTCTCTCTCTCTCTCTCCCTGCCTTTCTGTCAGTGTCTTTCCATCTTTCTGTGCAGCCTCTCCCCTCCCTCCCTCCCTCCCTGCCTCCCTCCCTGCCTCCCTCCCTGCCTGCCTGCCTCCTGCCTGCCTCCCTCCCTCTCCCTCCCTCCCTCCCTCCCTCCCATCTCTCTGCTGTGGTTCAGTGGGTTCACATCAGTGGCAGCTACAGCTCCTGACACGGCAAACCACTGACCGCAATCGCCTCTCTTACACCTGGTCGCCATTTAAACCTCCCCCCTCCCCTCCCCCCCCTCTCTCCCCCCCTCTCTCTCTCCCTCCCTCCCGGCCCCTGCGAGTCCAACACATTAAAGCCGTGTGAAATAGTATCTTTAGCCGTAAAAAAAAGACAGCGCTCAATTGAGCTTGCCTGGCGCAAAAAAGGGGGAACCAATCGAAGGGGGGCCGGGAATCGCTCCAGCTCCTGTCGCGGAGGCCAAGCCAGACAGAAGCAGACGCTGGAAGGCGAGGGACGACGGCAGGGCGGTGCATGAGCCTCTGTCGCCGTGCTCCTCGATCCGAGGCCCCTGCGGTTGCCGGGTGTGGCGGGGGGTGAGGGGGGTGGGGGGGGGGGGGGTGTCGCAGAGGGGGGGTCTGACGAGAGCAGCAGTCGGGATCAATAACGACGTCTGTTTATTGGACAGGAGGCGCGCGGGGGGGGGGGGGAGCCCACGCCGCGACGCCCGCCGTGTAATCAGGCGCCAGCTCTCTCCCCCTGCGGAACCTGGTTTCACACAAACACACACGCACACACTTATGTACACGCATTCACAGACACATTAACTTGTTGTCAAACACACACACACGCACACACACACACACGCACACGCACCCCACCACAGACGAATGCACACACACAGGAACTGTCGGCTGTACAGATCCGTGCAATAAACACCCCCGGCAAATTTGGTTTGGGGGATATTGACTGGAGAGAGGGAGATAGCGGCGCACGGTTGCCATGAGTGAAAATGATGGGATGCTTGTAGGCGAGACTGTAATATACTGCAGAATCGGCAATTTAGCTGTCTGTTCTGCTGTCAACTAGCAGATGGGAACAAACAGAAGTGTGTGTGTGTGTGTGTGTGTGTGTGTGTGAGAGAGAGAGTGTTGCAGAGGGGCGTTGTATTTGATTTATCCTCTGCGTTTGTGAGGGCCATCACCTCTCTCTATGATCTGAATCCAAAGTCGCAGTCGTTGCCTGTCGTTGGGTTCCTTGGTGTGTGCACATTTTTTGTGCAAGCCCAGCACCAACACCTCTGATTGGACTCATCAAACGGGCTCGATGTGATTGGTGTCTCCGGGGCAACGATGCTCTCGGGAGCACTGGGTAAACAACTCCCGTTGACGTGACAGCACTCACCTATTTCCTCTCTCTCTCTCTCTCTCCAAGCTCTTTCTCTCTCTCTCTCTCTCTCTCTCTCTCTTCCAGTATTGACAATACATGGCATTCACCTCACCTTTTTACATTTCTCTCTTTCCCGACTAACTGCTCTGCTCTCTCTTCTTCACCATTTCCCTCTCTCCCTCTCTCTCTTTCCCTCAACATTTGTCTCTCTCTTTCCTCTCTCCCTCACTCCCCCCCCATAACAGAGACCTGTCTGTGTGCAACAGCAGGCAAATTAATGGAGAGTCCGGTTTGTTTTGTCGATGCCCATTAAGCCCTTTAGTCTGTGTTCCATTATTGATGTCTGGGAATATTCTCCAGCTGAACGCACGCTTCAGTTTCTCTCTCACGCATCCAGGAGGCCATTTGTAAAAGTAAAGTTTGGCATGGGCCTCTCTCGTGTTTGTGTAATGAATATGTAGACTATTCATTTGGTGGTTTGCTAATATTCCCCAAAGTGCCCTTGTGGATGATTATGGGATACACAGTGATGGAGATGGATGGAAATGTGTGTGTGCGAGTTTTACGGCCCCTGTTTGTATTAAACGCTATAAAGAATCTATACCTGTAGCAGCTAAGACTAATGAAAGCTGGGTTTGTGTGTGTGTGTGTGTGTGCGCATGTACGTATGTTTCGGTGTGCATAATATCTGTGTGTTTGGATGAGGGGGACTGTGTGTGGTTGTGTTATTTGGCCAGTGTAAAAGGGGAATGAGGACAAGTTGGGTGACCATGGCAACGGTGCCATTACTGGGATCGGGAGAGGACGATGGACACACACACACACACAAACCTGACAAAACAATTTAGAGCAAACACGAACACACACCGCTATAGTTCTTAGGTTGGATATGATGACCTTACGTGCAGACACACACACGCACACACACAACGACTAGATAACATTTAAATAGATACAAACATATTCAGTCATACATGGCACGTACATACGAACAGAGGTGCCCTTTTACTTGCTCTCTCTTTCTCACTCTCTCTCTCTCTCTCTCTCTCTCTCTCACACACACACACACACACACACACAGACACTTACACACGCTCCAAAATGTCTCGCTGAATATTTAAAAGGTGCAGCATTTTAACGATCTCCCTGGCCCAAAACACGCCGGCCTAATTATGTTGGGGTCTAAAAGCTGACTCATCCTGAGAGTATGTGTGAAAGAGAAAGAGAGAGAGAGAGAGAGAGAGAAGGGGCAGAGAAGGGGGAGATAACTCTTCTCTCTCTCTCTCTCCATTAAACCTACCTTCCTACTCTCCCCACACCTCCATCTCACCCCCACCCCCACCCAGTCCTCCATCCCTCTAATTAAATACGTTTTATAAGGCTATATTTAGCAGAGTGAGCCAGGCAGGGTAGTAGGAGAGGAGGTCAGAGGGGAGAGGAACGGTGTACTGGTTCAATGATTGCATGTCACCCTGGCTGCTTCTTCATAGACGCTTCCTGGATCACCGTGTCACCATTTACCATGTCTCTCTCTCTCTCTCTCTCTCTCTCTCTCTCTCTCACACACACACACACACACACACACACACACACACACACACACACACACAACACACACACACACACACACAGACATGCAAAACAAGGAGCAAATCATGTGGGGATGAGACATTGGGAAAGTGTGTGTGGGTTGGGTGGGAGTGTGTATGTGTGTGTGTGGGGGGGGGGGGGGGGGTTGGATGAGAGTTTGTGTGTGTGTGCCAGCATGCATGGGTGCCCATAGCTGTGTGTCACAGTCAAAGGGGTCTCTTTGTGTGTGTGTGTGGTGGACAGTCCCCACAGGCAGTGGGATGGGGGGGATTGGGGGGAAGGGGGGTGTTTGGCAGAAATTATCCCATTCTTACAAATACAGTAGCTCATAAATACAAAGTGATGCCAAGCTGAAAATAGACGTATAGAATGGCCTTTAATAAAAGATGACAGCATTGCAGAGCGCAGGCCTTCCACAAAAGCCACAGTGTGTCGGTGTGTGTCTAAGTGCACACTCTACAGTTGTTCCACTATGCCTGGGGTGAGGTACTCTTCTCTTTCTATCTCTCCCTCGCTCTCCCTTTTCTGTGTGTGAGAGCGCTGTGCGCACACACAAACACACACATTCATATATATATATATATGGTCTGAAAACACATCTTCCTCTGCCCAGTTTCTACATGAGTAACTCTCTTTCTTCCTCCTGGAAGCGATGAAGCGCGGTGAGGCGAGACGGAGGGAGAGGGATGGAGGGAGAGGGATGGAGGGAGAGGGACGGAGGGATGGAGGGAGAGAGGGATGGGGGAGAGGGATGGAGGGAGAGGGATGGAGGGAGAGGGATGGAGGGAGAGGGATGGAGGGAGAGGGACGGAGGGAGAGGGACGGAGGGAGAAGGATGGAGGGAGAGGGACGGAGGGAGAGGGATGGAGGGAGAGGGATGGAGGGAGAGGGATGGAGGGATGGAGGGATGGAGGGAGAGGGATGGAGGGAGCGGGATGGAGGGAGAGCTGGAGGAAGACGAGGAACGATCCACCATGATAGGGGAGTTTGTAGTCTCTCCTCTTCCGTGCGTCGTGTTAAATGTCACAGAGTCAACCGCAGTCCTTAACTCAACTGGGGAGGCTGTGTGTGTGTGTGTGAGAGGAAGTTGTGCGTTTGTGCGCGGCTAGTTTTCCACTGAAAGCCTTTGCCTGTCCATGATTGCATCCATACACACTGTTCCTAAAAGGTTGAAAGGACATGAAGGTTTTTTGGTGAGTTTTTCCTGAAAGCTATCTTTGCTTTTCAATGTTTTCTCTCAACAGGCTGAGTGCTGTGTGTGTGTGTGTGTGTGTGTGTGTCCGTTCCACTCTACAGACACAGCTTCGAGCTTTGTCACACACACACACAAACCAATACACATACGCATCAACGTACCCATACACACGCACCGGTCTGTAGAGACCAGCTACTCTGGAGAGACCAGCAAGTGTAGAGGCTGGAGAGACCAGCTACACTGGAGAGACCAGCCACACACGAAAAACAAACCACAGCAACACGACTGTACAGCTCACTGTATGTGACGTTGTGTCGTCCAGACTGGTATCCAGGAAGAGCAACTCTGCTCAATAGACATGAGCATGGTCCTAACAGCTATTGTGACCAATGGGATTTATTCTCACATTCTAGAACAGAGAATGTGTCTGTGTGTGTGTGTGTGTGTGTGTGTGTGTGTGTGTGTGTGGAATTTCTCCTTCTATGGCACTTCTGGTCAGCAGAAAGTAAAAAGGAGAATAGAGAAATAGAGGTTGGGAGAGAAAGAGAGAGGGGAGAGAAAGAGAGAGGGGAGAGAAAGAGAGAGGGGGACAGAAAGGGGCACATGCATCACTTGAGGAGAAATGTGAAGCTGGGGGCAAATGTGACTTTGCAAAAGCCGGTTAGAGAAGGAAGCCAGGGTTTCAGTCTATTTTTAGACCTCCCCCCTCTCCTACTCTCTCCTCTACCTCTCCCTCTCTCTCTCTGGCTCTCTCTCTCTCTCCCTCTCTCTCTCTCTGGCTCCCTCTCCCTTCATCCGGCTCTTCATTATTCTGCGAGGCGCCCTTCTCTAACGCCCAGCGCTGAAACAGGCCTGTGCACACGGGTATTACTGAAGCCTCGCTCACCTCCACCACCCCACAAGACTGTGTGTGTGTGTGTGTGTGTCTGTGTCCCCACTCCTCTCTCTAGGTCCTATGCAGTGTTTCCACAGAAGAGTGTCTGGCGGGGAGAGGAGAGGAGGATTAAAAAGGTCTGATATTATGGAGAGGAGTGCCTTAGAGGGATAAGGCCATGGTAATTGTTACGGAGGAGCTGAAGGAAAGAGAGAGAGAGAGTGAGAAAAGGAGAGAGGGATTGAGCGGGTGAGAGAAGGAGGGGGGGAGAGAGAGAGGGTGCAGGCTCTAGGGGAGGCAGGTGCTGGGTTCCAGTGGTTGGGCCATCACCCATTACCAGTCGCCATCCTCTCCGCGTCCGCCACCTGAGTCCTCTAAATAGACCTCCTCTCCTCTCCTCCTCTCCTCCTCTCCTCCACGCTCCCTCGCTCATTGGAGTAGCCCTCTGTCCCCGCCAGCCTCTCTCTCAGTTTTCCTCTCTTGCTCGTCTATGTCCCTCGCCCTCCCTCTCTCTCAGTTTTCCTCTCTTGCTCGTCTATGTCCCTCTCCCTCTCTCTCTCTCTCTCTCTCTCTAATCCTTCCCTGCACAGCTGCCTTGGCACCAGCTCCTGTCAAAGCCGGAAAAAAGAAAGAGGGAAAGCATGAGAGGGAGGGGAGGCCCGCAGGAGGAAGGGAGAGAGAGAAGGAGGAAGAGAATAACTGAAAGGCGGCAAAAGGAGCAGGTCACTGAAAAACTGATCGAACAGAAAGGGAGGGGGGGGGGATTACACCAGTGAGAGAAGAGAAAGACAGTGATGAAGAGCGAGGGAACAGAGAGCTGGGGAGGGAGAGAGGGAGACAGGGAGGGAGGGAAGGAAGGAGCGTTCAGCTACTGAACCAATCAGATATGGTGGGAGGGAGAGAACGGAGAGAGGGAAGGAGGAGGAGAATAGAGGAGGCAGGGTCTCGGTGAGTGAAGCCTTTGAAGAGAATTAAACATGGAGTCGTGACGAGAAGCGTGGAGAATGAAGGACGGGGGGAGGGAGGAGAGAGAGAGAGAGAGAGGGCGAGGAGGGAGAGAAGTGTATGGGTGAGACAAGACAGGTGTAAGGGAGGAAAGGCAAGAAAAGATATGGGAAGAGAGAGTGAGTGTGAGTGAGTGTGAGAGTGAGAGAGAGAAAAGGATTAGAGAAGGACAAGTTGGGAGTCCGGCTCAGTTTGGCCAGCTGAACCACTGTGTGTGTGTGTGTGTGTGTGTACCCAGACTATGACCTTCAGGGAAGAGCGAGCATCATCTTCTCCCCTGTTCTGCTGATGGTGCCCACTAATATCTGCTTCTCTCTCTCACTCACACACACACACACACACACACACACAATAATGGTAATATAAGTTTGGAAGATGTTAAGTCGGTACAAAGTAGGAGGGAGAAACAAGGAAAACATTTGATCTCAAATGCTATCACATCGTTGATATATACATATCATATATCTTATCAAAATGCTACGGCATGCAATCGGTGATCTGCTGCCAAAACAGTACCGATGTTTCTATTTGATCGGGAGGGGACAGAGGATATTCTAAAGGCCCTTACGCTCTGCATTGGAGATCCACGAGGACCCCAAACTGGGTCCCTCTCCTCTCCAGCAGTCCTTGACCAGGGTCCGGGAGAGAGAGAGAGGTGGTCATTATCATCTTTAGACAAGTAGGTAAATACCTGCTGCTCCATTTTCTGCAAGCTGCCAGCCTGACTGGAGCTACTTGTGGAGTGTGTGTGTGTGTGTGTGTGTGTGGAGTGGCCCTCCAGGATGCCTGGACCCACTCCTGGTGTGTGTGTGGAGGGCAGGGGTGACAGCAGCGGTATGCTGGAGGAAGTGAGAAACAGAGAAACAGCCCCTGCTTTTTAGAAAAGCATGAGAAAACTTCAACCAGAGAAACAGAATGTGCCGGGAATAGGCTGACCTTGAGCAGACGCGCACACACACACACACACACACTCTCTCTCGCGTACACACGCGTTCACACACGCGTTCACACACACACACCCTGACGCGCCCTCACATTCGCACCAGACATAGCACCTGGTCTATATGGAAGGTGTGACCTCACCATTGTACATGTCACTGCGCGTGTGTGAACGGGTGTGCTCGTCAGTTGGCCGTCCGGGCACGAGTGCCTGTGTGTGTGCCGCGGTCTGACATGGTCTTCCAGAACATGTGACCAGGGGACACAGGAAAGACTCCACAACCATATAAGGGCACTAACAAGGCCACCTTCTCCGACAAGACAGTTGGTGACATAAAAGGTGTTCCCTTCCAAAAGCCATAAACAAAGAACATTGACTAATAACTTTAATAGAGTGAGCTGCCAAAAGATCCTGACAGGCCATTAAAGTCAAGAGAAGATTAACTGTGACGCTAATAAAAGTTTGATCATACAGACACACCTACTGGATAAAATATCCATCTCTTAACCGAAGCAAAGGAGAAGTTCGGTTGCTCAACACCAAAAAAAAACGTTAGCACTTTAACCTCTAGTTCAGCTTTTTGGAGCTCGGGGGGGGGGGGGGGGGGGGGGGGGAAGGGCCCTATTGTCCATTCAGACCCAATTTGAGACATTCCAGAGTCCAATTAGGTTGTGGTATGTGGTGCTGTCTGGTGTTCCACACAAGCAGACTCCAATCATTCCAAATGTGGAAACACCAAAAGGGTTCATTGTTTGTTATGTAACAGGGTAGGTCAAGACCCACCCGGCGGAAACGTCAAGCATTGATCAAAGGGTCATGGCTGTACTACATACAAAGAGAATGGGTGAGAGGTAGAATCTATTTTCAAGACCTGTTCTCCATTCCTAGGGGCACGCTCCGTCACGGATCTAGCTTCGGCATTCTAATAGCTTTCTGACCCTTCCTAATCCCCATGGCGATTCGCTCCGACCACTCAGAAGCCTCCATCGACCAGCCAACGGCAGGGGCAATGACACTAATTGCGAGAGCCCTATTGGCTAATCAAAGCCCAGGCGTTTGCCAATGACCGCTCGACGTTGGTTGATTGGTGTGGACGGATTTATTTGTTGCCACGGTCACCATTTGGAAGCACGCATGGCATTGGCTCCTGATTGGTGTTCTCCCTGACCTTAGAGGATTAAACAAGCCCTGGATCCATGGCAACGGATGAAGAGCTGCCACTCTCCCCCCCCCCCCCCCAAAATAAAACGAGGGAGACGAAGATAGCGACAGAGAGAGAGATGAGACAAAGAGAGAAGCGAGAGAAACAGAAGAGAGATAAGCACATCTTCACACACTGATTTGGCAGAGAGATAGAGTGACAGAGGAAGATACCGTGACAGAGAGAGAGAGAGAGGAAGCGGGAGAGAGAGAGAGAGATAGAGAGAGACAAAGACAGAGACAGAGAGAGGGAGACAGAGAGAGACAGAGAGAGAGAGACAAAGACAGAGACAGAGAGAGAGACAGAGAGAGAGAACGAGACAGAGAGAGAGAGAACGAGAGGGTCGTCGACGCGTGTCCTAGTTAACGATGTGCCAGGGTGGCGTGGGCGCGCTGCCACGCGGGCAGACTGTGTCAAAGCCGGTCCGACATCTGGCGTGCCAGGCCTCCTCGCTCAGCGCAGCGTGGCACTGCCCCCATCTCACCTGACAGCAGCTCTCCACACACGGCCCAGGGAGCGGGCAGCTCCACCACGGTACCAGCCCAGCATCACTGGGACCAGGGTCGGGGAGTTGACATTTACTAAGCAGATTTTTGTTCCTGAAATATATAACTCCCCCCCCCCCCCTCCCTCAACACACACACACCGGTCAGCTATGCAACCACGAGAGAACAGTTGACGTTCCGGTTGTCACTCTATCCAAGTGGAGTGTCACCATAGAGACGCTTTCCGTACCTGTGTACAGTATTGGTCGGAGTTGTCATAGCTGACTGGTGATTTACTGGGATCATGACCTTCGTTTACAACGTAAGTAACCTCATCTTTACACTCTCCCACATCCATGCCGCCACTATATACATTAGCTCTGGGCTGTGGTAGTTGTAGTTCAGCCTCCATGTCAAAGCCAGAACTACAAATCACCTTTACAGCTGTACAGTGACCTATAGGTTTACAGTCCCTTTGAGAGCCTTGTAGGGCAGGTTGTTCGAGTCCCTTTAAGAGAATGAGTGTCCATCCGCTCCAGTGTAGAAGCTGCAGCTTCAGAATGATACAGGGCTGACTCCAGCACACTCAAGGGCAACACCGAGGTGGGCTATAAAGCATTAGGATGGAGGATGGGGTGTGTGTGTGTGTCTGAGGGTGTGTGTGTTGAGTGGGCGGGTGAGGGTGGAGGGGTGGGGGTACCCAACTCATAAAGTAGAGGCCAACCCAGGTACAGACAGGCCTTCCAATTCAATCGATGGAGGTTCAGTGTGTGTGTGTGTGTGTGTGTGTGTGTGTGTGTGTGTGTGTGATCCTTGAATCAATTGACAGGGAGAAACGAGGTTGACAGCATAACAGCCCGTCCTCTTTCTCCGCCTTCTCTCCGTCTCTTTCCCCCTCTTTCTCCTGTCTCTACTCACTTCTGGTGTGTCTTCCACCTCTCCCACTGCATCCATCTCATCTCTCTTCCATCTCTTCCAGTGACTTCCTCAATTTGTATCCTTCCCTCCCTCCTATTGGTCCTTTTCTCCATCCGTTTTTCGTTTGGGTTCGTTGTGAACGACTGAGGCATCTCTTCCACTCCTCCATTATGGAAGTATTTTCTTCTGATCGAGTGCAATCTTCCCCATTTCCCTTTGTTTCCCCCTCTCTCTCCATTCCCAACAATCCCTTCGTAGACGCAGTCTTTCATGCTTTTGTTCGCTAATGCACTCTCTTGTTTACGGGCGCGCTATCAAATGCTCCTTCTCTTCCTTTCAAATCTCGACCCTTTTTTTTTGGGGGGGGGGGGGAGGTCCTTTAATTACAGCCATCTATTTTTGTTCTTTACTTCAACCTCCGCCGATGAAACGAAGCCCATTTTTTCTTCTTCTCTGGTTTTCTCTATCTCTCCGTGCCCTTCTCCCTCACGTTGCTCCCTCTCCCTTATCCCCTCGCTCTTTCTCCTCCCCCTCCTTTCTGCCCTCTCGTCGCTCCCGTCTTGATCTCCTGCCGCACTCATGTTTTTCCTCTCTCGTCCTCTCGCCCCCCCCCCCCCCCCCCACCTCTCTCCATCTCTCCCTCTCCTGAGGTGAGTGCTAATGCCCAGGTCTCGGTAATGGCGTAATCCTTTCACATTGCTCGTCTCTCTCCCGACGACACCACGCGCCGCACCCGCTCGCTAAAAGCGGGCCCTTATCATGGAAATGGGGCCATAATCTCTCTGCATCGCACACACTGCACGCCCGCGCGCACACAAAACACACACGCGGGAACAGTCCGGACGTTGCTCGATCAAAGGATGCCACCTCGCAACGTAGGAAAGAAAAAAAAAAGAAACATGGCCGTTCTTATCTGCGGATGCTGCGCTCCGGCTGAGCGGGCTCTGTGACAGCCGTTTACCCTGGATGGATGGAACGTGTTTATCTGTGGTTCTGTTATTGGCCGACGGGCTGGAATGGGCGAACGGCCGTGACAGGAAACAAGTCCAAATCTCCTCTCTGGTCATTTAGGCCACACCCCCCCCCCACCCATGTAAAGAGACTCCGGAAACGACCGGAACGTTCGCGAGGGCTGGTGACGAAGAGAGGGGTCCATCATATCTGGGGTTGTCCGCCGTTCAAACCAGCGTGTCACAGCGTTGGCGCGTTTGATACACGATCACACACACACACACACACACACACACGCATGGACGCCCAAAACACACATCCGTACACACACACATCTGAGCAAGAGCACGAGGACACGCGCGCGTTTTCATTTGCGTTCCTGTGTATGCGTGAGAGTGTGTGTGTGCACACACATGAGCAAGTGTGTTTGTGAGCGTGTGTGTGTGCATGCGCGAGCTAGTGTGTGTGTGTGTGAGAGAGTGTAAAGGCTGCATGCGGGGGTCTACCCTATTGGATTGCGCACGTCGCCTCACATTAACCATGGATGGTGAGGGATGTGTTCTGATAGGCTCTGGAGCCTAGGCGACCATTTAGACAGAACAAAGAATCCGAGCGCGCTACTTTGATGACAGTGGAAGGGAGTCATGAGCCTCTGAACTTGTCACGGCGCTTTAGCCGAGACGTCAGGGTGGGCTCCATTGAAGTGACATTTGCGTCGCAGACCGATAAATGGGTGTGACACTCCAGAGTATCGCTCCCATAGGGCTCTGAGGGTAGATGTGTGTGTGTGTGTGTGTGTGCGTGTATTAAATGTATCTGTGTACGTATGTTCTAAATGTGTGTGTGTGTGTGTGTGTGCGTGCGTGTATTAAATGTATCTGTGTACGTATGTTCTAAATGTGTGTGTGTGTGTGTGTGTGCGTGCGTGTATTAAATGTATCTGTGTACGTATGTTCTAAATGTGTGTGTGTGTGTGTGCGTGTATTCCATTGCATCCCTGATCTGTCAGAGATGGGAATGCGCGTGAGTAAAGGAAATGATCCTGAGTGCCAACTCATGCATCCATGCAACAAAACTTTGCCTGGCATCAAACCAATTCAGCTTCCATGAGGTGGATTCAATATGTGCAGAACAGTGTGTTTGTGTAGACTGCGTGTGTGTACATTGGTTGCATGTATCCGTTGTGTGAATGAGTGCAGAGGGGGTGTGTGTCTGTAAGAATGTGTGTGTGCACATCCAGTATGAGTGTGTGTGCAAGACTGTGTGTGTGTAAGAATGTGTGTGTGTGTGTGTGCACATCCGGTTTGAGTGCGTGTGCAAGACTGTGTGTGTGTGTGCGCAAGACTGTGTGTGTGTAAGATTGTGCGTGTGCAATACTGTGTGTGTGGGTAAGACTGCGTGTGCAAGACTGTGTGTGTGTGTAAGACTGCATGTGCAAGACTGTGTGTGTGTGTGTGTGTGTGTGTGTGCACATTTAGTCCGTGTGCTCCATATGCAGGTGATCACTCACAGTGTTCACAGTCAGTATGCTCGCCTCACTGGGCCTGTGTGTGTGCATGTGTGTGAGTACGTGTGTGTGTGTGTATGTAAGTGAACTTGTTTGTGAGTTTTACGTGTCCATGAGCAGACTGTGTGCGAGTCTGTGTTCAGTGTGTTTACGGAGCATGCGTGTGTGTACACATTCAATATGTGAGCGGCGTGTGTGTGGCCTGCCTGCCTCTATCCATGCAGATTAAAAGCTTGGAGCTTGGAGGGTATAGCTCCCCCCCTCACCCTCCACTCTCTCTCTCTATCTCTATCTCTATCTCTCCTTCTGTCTCTCTCTCTCTCTCTCTCTCCCCCCCCTTCAGTCTCTCTCCTTCTGTCTCTCTCTCCTTCTGTCTCTCTGTGTCTTTCTCTCTCCTTCTGTCTCTCTCATCCATTTCTTCATTGTTAGACTCTCTCCAGGGTGCTTTCTCATTTTTCTCAATCAAAGCAGTGGGCTTGTTTTGTCCTGGGCTGTGTTCTGGTGCGCTCGAGCTCTACCGGCACCGGGTCCACTGGAAGGCACGGCCCTCAGCCAATCGTCACATCACCGACACCCGCGGATATATGTGGGCGCATAACGGATGACGGACGGACGACGACAAAGGGACGAGGGCGAGCGGCAGGCCGGCGACGCCGCCTGTCGTCCTGACGACCGCCCCTGACCGCCACGCGCGTCCTTGGGACGCGCCTCGGCCGGGGGGGCGCCTCGCTCCCCGCGTCCGCGCCCTGACCCGGCCGGTGCTGCAGGCGGGGCACTGACGTGTGTCGCCGTCGGCCATGGATGGGGTGGGGGGGGCTGTGACATGTCCGAGGTGTGGCAGTGATGGGGGGCCGCTTGGGGGGGAACGGGGGGGTGGAGGGTGGAGGGGGGGGCTCGGTTCATATCTCTGGAACACGTTTCCCCTCAGAGCCAGATGACAGATCTAAGGATATATGCCTGGAGTAGTAAAGTGTGTGTGTGTGTGTAAATGAGAGCGAGAGTCGGAGGTGTGTGTGTGTAAGAGAGAGAGAGAGTGAGGCCGCTGACTCGGGCAGCTCATGCCACTGTCAGCATTCTCTGTAATGAAGAGGGGCGGGGAGGAAGGGGAGAGAGAGAGAGAGAGACAGATTGAGAGAGAGAGAGATGAGAATGCGTTGGGTGAGTAGGAGGGGAATGACGGGACACGGCTCCTGGGGGGGGGGTCGCCCCTTTTCAGTCACTCACCCCCTCTCGCCAAACCAGGCTTTCATGTTACCTACCTCTCCTTCCCTGCCTTGTTCTCCCTCCCCCTCTCTCTCCCTCCCTCCCTCTCTCTCCCTCCCTGTCTCTCTCCCTCTATCTCCATCTCCATGTGATAATGTCTTAGTCACACTGATGACCGTTCTTTTCCGTGAAACAGTATCTGCGCTCCGCTGACAACCTGTCAATCAAAGCCATGAGCGGCGTCCAGGTTTTCCCTTTTTTTTTTTTGGGGAGCCGCTCACTCGGTCGGCCTGACCGCCAGTGCTGCTAAAACACACACGCACACACTCATTCATGCAAGCACACACACACACACAAACCCCTAGCAATAACAGTACTCTGCTTTCAGCAGCCCTAGCAACAGCAGACCACCATATTAGAAGCAGCCCATCACTTTATTGCATCCCCTTCGGACATAAGTGCCTGCCAGTGTGCACGTGTCTTTGCCAGGGCATGCCTGCCTGTGTGTGTGTGTGTGTGTGTGTGTGTGTGTGTGTGTGTGTGTTTGAATGTATGTGTACACCCCCTCTGGTCTTTGTGGATCACTCTCTTGTTCCAGCTACAGTACATCCTGTGCACGTTTCCCTGAATCATCTCTGGATCCGACAAGCCAAGTGACACCTGCCTTAGCTGTCACACAGAGGTCGCTACTGCAGTCCCACACGGGTTCTAGATCATTAAAGAGAGAACGCTTTGATTAAAAAGAAACTGTAGAAGTGGAGTTTTGGAGATGCACCGCGGCACGTTATGAACTCGCGGACGGATTCCTTTGATCACCTGCAGACTTCTGTCGTTCCGTGGGACGGAATATGTTTTGGTGTTCGCGCGCCCATCTGCCTGGCCTCGACAACTCCTGAAGCTTCTTTGGAACCTGGGAGGAACAGGTCTAGTAGATGCGAATTCAACGGTGGAATGGAGGGATGAGGGGATCTTCATGACTGAGGACGGTATCGTTCCTGGTCTGTGGTCACCCGCCTGCCGTCCACACTGGTCTCAGCTTACGGTGGTTTCCGAAGTGGTTTCGACGCCGGTGGGCTGCGAGGAACCTTTAGATAGGAACGGAGTGCTTGGACAGCCTCCCCCCCCCCCTTGGGGCTCGCCCCCTGAACCCCCCTGTCTCCGTCTCCGAGCAGAGTGCCTCCTGGACACATGTTCTTGGTTCTGATCCATTTAGCAGAGCCGCCGCGGTCCATTAGGTCTGTGGGCCAGACGGGCCTGGGGGGGGGCAAGGCGAAGGAGGGGAGAAAGTGGAGGGGGGAGGAAAGCAGGAAGAGTGGAGGCGGGGATTGGGGGGAATTGGGGTCGGAGGTGAGGGGGGGAGGGGAGAAGCTGGGACCGGGAAAGGGATGAGGAACGACAGCGACTCAGTTAAGGAGGAAACGGGGTGAGGGGAGGGCCGAGACGGAGGGCTCGCTCCATAACAACCTCGGAGAGCCTCCTAATTGGACAAATCTCCCAGCGCCCAACGGCCACCGTGCTCTGGAGAGCCGGCTCCACCCCTCCTCCTCCTCCTCTTCCCTCTCCTCGCTGACATAGATACAATACGGAGGGGGGGGGGGGGGGTGGGGGGGGGGAGACAAATTGATGAGAGGGGTGGCTTTGAAAAGGTTGAGCTGGTTTGTGTGCGTAATGAATTGCGGGGTGGAACAAGACCAGGGTCGACCCCCCCGTCCGACACCCCCTCCTCCTCCTCGAGACCAGCTCCGGCTGAAGCCGTGAATAATACCTCCGCTGCCGGGAGGCGACGTGACAGCACACTCTGAAAGCCGCTGGGTCTTTCATTGGCGATAGCAGAGGAGGAGGTATAGAGGGGAGGGAGGGAGGGAGATGGGGAGGAGGGAGGGAGATGGGGAGGAGGGAGGGGAGATGGGGACCCTCTCTAGAGGGCTAATTTATGAGGCCACTGATCAATGGGTTAATTAAGTGGAGAGGAGAGGAGAAAGGCAATGCAGAAGGGAACCGGGGGGAAAAAGAAGGGAAGAAAATGATAAATGAAGGGGGGTTTGGGGGGGGAGATGGAGGGGAAGGTGTGGTGAGGGTTGGAGGGGAGGTGTGGATGGATAGGGTGTTGAAGGGGGGGGGGGGAGAGATGAAGGCATTTTGTGCCTTTGGATTGTCCTGACCAAAGCCAGCGGATCCTGGACTAAGAATGGAAGTCTATGTACTTGTGTCGTCCGTGTGTCTGTGTCTGAACTTGATTTGAATATCACTTGATTATTGTTACCAATGGATAAGTTACGCAGGCTACATTTGTGACCTGTGATTGGCCCACTTTGGTCAATAGGTGTCCGGCTGCCAGAGTTACTCTCCTGTAGAACACAATAATGAACTCTTGATCTATGGAGGCCATTTTCTGAAAGGACCATTTAATAATCTGTTCACACACCAACACCAACACGCTCACATATGCTCAATGCATTTGTGAGCGCAACACGCTTACACCATATATACTTCAAACACACACACACACACCCCCCCCCACCATACCCAGCCTATCAACCCATGAAAAAAACAGTGTGAGAATGCGAAACATGTTTTACAGTCAGGGGGATCAGCCTCGGGAAATGGGTTTATTCCTCACTTTTCCAACACAAAAAAAAAAGAGAAAAGGGGGCGAGAAAAATCCTGCTGACTTGCACCTTTCCCTCCTCATCCCATCCCTCTCTCCCTCTCTTTTGCCCTCCATCGCTCCATCTCCAGCTCCCCTGAGACCGGAGGCTGAAACGGAGGGAGAAGCGTTTCATCTCGGAGCCAGGGGAGAAGAAGCAAGCGTTTCCCAGGTCTCCTCCTATAAACTGTTACTTTCTTTCTCTCTTTTCCGCCGTGGGAGAAAGGGGAAAGAGGGAGGGGGAGCTGGGGCCTGGCGGAGAAGAAAGAGAGATGGAGGGGGAGAGAGAGAGAGAGGAGGAGGAGGGGGGGGGAAGGAAGGAGACCACTTGGTAGCTAAGAGGTAACAGATAGAGTGGCCAAGGCAATATCACTGCTCATTAGCGCTTAGAGCTAGCGTGTGATCCTTAAACGTTCCACATAAAGGCGAACACAGACCCTCTCTCGCTTACACTCTTCGCCTTCCTCTCCCTGTATCCCATCTGAGAAACTCTCTCTCTCTCTCTCCCTCTCCTCCATTCCTCCTTCACTCCTCTTCTCTCCCCCCCCCATCTCTCTCCTCTGTCAGCAAAGGGATAGCTCTGGCCTTGAGAGACACTCTAAAGCCTCCAGATCGATGAATCACCGACCGCCTCTCGTTGTTTTCTCATGAAGGATGGTGAGGCCGCATCGTGTGTTTAAAAAAAGGAGCAGAGTATAGACACAGAGAGAGAGAGAGAGAGAGAGAGAGAGAGAGAGGAAGTCAGTGAGGATAAAGAGATGGGGAAATGTTTACGCCGGAAGGTTTGTTTTCCCGGTGCCTCTACGCGGCGGCCCTGCGTTCCCTTCCTCGTACGAGACCGGCGTGGTGAGGCCGCTGGAGCCGTTCTTCTGGCTGATCGTCACGGTAACCGAGCTGATGATCATTGGACGGTCCCCCGCCCGTTAAACGGAAGGCAGGGTGTGACATCGCCCGATCCGGCGCTCGTTCGTCACTGTCACACCTCCACCTCCCTCCATAAACAGCCAATACCCCCCCCCCCCCCCCCCCCCCCCCCTTCCCACCACCCAGCCAGCCGTAGCCTGAGGCTAAAGACTAGCATTAGCATGCTAGTGCAGGCTGGCTGTCAGCACATGAAGAGGAGGCTCATTTGTTGTCGATCGTAACCTGGTTGGTTCCCCCCCTCTCTATACATTAGCCCGCCAGGCTAACCATACATCACATACAAAACATACAACACCGACCCGTCTGCCGGCCTCCACACGGAAACGATTGACATGCTCGGTTTGTTTTGTTTCTCTTTTTTTGGGGGGGGGGGGGGGGTGGTGGGGTGGTGGTGGTGGGGGTGGGGGGGGCGCTGTTGCGCATATAGACCTCAGGATAAGTGCTTTGTTCAAGCAGGCTTGAAGAAGTTTCCCCCCGATGCATGCATACAAACAGAACACGCGTGCACGTGTTCGGAACACATACACACACACACACACGCACAAACATCTATGGATTCCATCCATCGATTGTCGGGAGACAATGGCAGCGGGGTGGAAACATCTCATCCACAGAGTAGCAGCGGTAACCGTGTGTGTGTGTGTGTGTGTGTGTGTGTGTGTATGTCCCGAGGGAAAGGGCTTGTTCCTCTGCATTCTCAAGCGGTCCCATTAACCAGGCTGCCGATGGCTCAAACTCAACCAGCGCGACCTACAGCCTCTCTCATGTCAATGGATAGCCATAAGCTGGCTAACTGGCCCTCCTGTGTTATAGGGGAGTCACCAAGCTAGGTGACTCATTATGGAGCTGCATGTCTGGCTAAGACTGCCTGGCTGTATCTCGAAGTGTCTGCGAGCGTGTGTGTGTGTGTGTGAGTGTGAGTGTGAGTGTGTGAGAGAGAGAATGTGATCATTATACGCTGTGTGGGCATGTGTACTCCTGCATGTGTGAGCGTGTGTGGTGCAACAGCCCTCGTTATTATACGGTATTGGAGTAATGAGTCTCAGCACCCCTAACATTGACTCTTCTCTCCTCTCTCCTCGCCTCCTCTCCTCGTCTCCTCTCTTCCAGAATTGCTGTTCAGACACTTCTCCTATATGCTTGTTAAGGGGTTGAGTGGTGTGAAACCCGGCACACACTAATACGGATGTTTTGTCCCTGCGCAAAAGCGGGAGGAAGAGGAGAAGGCGGAGGAAGAGGCTGGTGTCTATACATAATAGCTGCACTCTCGTCTCTCCTCTACATAGTGTTATTTACTGCGGCGACTTGCTACCCTGAGCACATGCACCTCTCCTTCTCGCTCTCCAACCTCTTCTCCCTCTCTCTCTCTCTCTCCTCTCTCCCTCTCCCCCATGCCTCTCTCTCTCCCCTGCCACCGTACGCCATCAGTGTGCAAGGCAGGATGGTGTGGAGTGGTGAGTGTCATATCGGGGCCCGGGCAGACGAGGGTTCCCATCCCAGGGGAGATCAGCAGGGGCCAGGGAGGGAGGGGAGGGAGGGGCTTGCAAGAGGCTATAGTGCAACTGTACACAACCTCCAGTAGACCAAGCTTCCTATGACCTTGAGCTGATGCCAGAATGATAACTCTTAATAATTACTGTATCTCAAATCGATCGAGGTAGTACACAGGAGGTGTGTGTGTCTTGAAGACTGTGTATCCATCTGTCAGATCGTGTTTCAGTTGCTGTTCCTGTTCAACACTGTCTGTACGGAGCCATAACACAAACATCCTAGTGTGAATCCATATATTAGTGGGATTTTCCCTGCTCAATCACTCTGTTCTGTCAGCCTGGATGCATCGCAGAGCAGCCTGGTTGGAATACATGAATAAGATGCACAGTGAGACGATTATCCATACGGTTAAGCTGGAACGCATGTGCTTAGGACAGCCCACCATTTCGATTGGCGGGCGAGCAGGAAGTAGGTATAATCCCATTGTGCATGACTCAGGGATTTTTTTGTTGGTCACATACTGTATTTAAGGCTCTGGATCCAATCAGGCTGAAAACTGAACACGCACACACCCACACACACGGGGGTATCTGACTTCACAAGCCTGCCTCTTCTCATCTTGATTCTTCTCTCCCTATGTTGAAGCGATGTTGACAGGCTGCGGTATACTGCCCCTCTACCTGGAGCAGAATGGAACCAGGCTGACAGAAAGCCAGCTCTCTCCCTCTCTGACGTCCTGGACTGGGAGACTGCTCCTCCATTGCTCTCTCCGCGGGTGGTCCCGGTTCTGCCCAAGTATCTGCCAGGTCGGTAACGAGTCCGTCGGTCAGAGCGAGGGACATTGAGAAAGAGAAAGAGAGGGAGTCCAAGGGGAAAGAGTTCAACCTTGGTTTCACCTTAACGAGTGACTGTCTCTGTGTGACGGATGACCACGGTGTGTTTAGGGGCTCGGCCAGAGAAGCTGCAGAGACATAGTGAGAAGTTGCTAGCAGCAGGCTTGTAATCATTATGACAGCCTTCAGGTCCACATCACGCCCCTCTCGGCCAATTACAGAGTTTCCACTCTTTCCAAACTACTTTTCATTGGCTTTCCAAATTCCAATTTTTTTGTTTCTATTATTGTAATATAATTGCATATTATTGGCTTGGTAGCATAGTATTAGTGTTCATTATTTCAGCAAATATTAAGTCAACCTCAACAGTAAACCCCGTAGTCATTACAGTTCAGTCAATTACTATTTTCAAATACGGTCACTATTTTCAAATACTTGATTTGTTGGACCAATTGCAATGAAATGAATGTCTCGGTCCCTTAAGTGCTATGAGGTCAACCCTTGATAATACTTCTAATTGATCTCTGTAATTGATCCAGGTCTGGTAGATGGTTAGGTGACAGCTAACAGCTAAGTCATTCGCTTTCTTGAACTTTGCAGAATACCCATGCCCCTGTTAACAACATGTTAACCAGCCTATACTGAACACGTATGCTACATATTAAACTAAGAAATCACTGCATGAAATGGCTTTAAAAAACAACAACATTTTGAGAAACTCCAATCTTTCATGACCCCCCCAAAACTGAATTAGAAACGTTTACTTGATTTCTCTGACAGGAGTACACATGTTGAGTTCTTACCCAACTGGCTGGTGACTCGTCCAGTCCTGAGATGACAGTTCTATGAAGAAGGCATATCGTCCTCGACAACAGCTCTTCACTGAGAAAACCAATCACTTTCAACATCTCCTCAGTCCATGTCAACACTTAAACTAAATTGGTATTGATCTGTACCTCATTGACTGGGGGATATGCACCTGCACTCAAACGCTACTTGCATGTTTCAAGATCATTTTTAGAAAACTCTCGAGATTACATTGATATACCCTGTCATACCCCCAGCCTACAGACTGGTGTAGACTTTCAGAGAGAAGAACCCCCCCCCACCCCCCCCCTCCAAACGATACCGCTTCAACCGAAAAAGGAAGGCGCTTCTTCGCAGAGCGACCGTCTCACGCACCCCTTCAGAGAATGGCGCTTCCATGGCAACGCCACACACTCGCTCACACAAAAACAGCCAGGGGTTCCTTTGAAGCGAATGAATGAGGCGACGAGGAGAGAGGCGGAAGGGGAGAGAGCAGGAGAGGTAAAGAGGGAGAGGTAAATTGACAAACAGATGAGGGGGGACGTGGGATGAAAGAGCCGTGTGGAGTTAGCGCGCTTATCTCTGCGTGAGACTGATGGGCGGAGGAGAAAAATAGAGTTTGGGCTCTATTCCGACTCTATCGCATTGAATGGGCGAGGGAACCGGTTTTAGCATGGGAGCGGGCCCACAACGAAAATACAAACATTGCACAAAGAGGCTGGACAGCAGAGCGGAGAGGTAGGGGAAGCAGCAAAAACATCTGGAACGCTTTATGGCACGTCCAAGCTTGTGACGACCCTCAAAGAGTCGATACACATTACATTGATGGGTATGGATTACAGGCTTTCGCCTTTCTTTGAATGAGTCCAACTGCAAAACACACAACCAACAATAAGCCTTTTATACGTTTTTACAAGCACTTAATTCTTACCCTTACGAGAGGACAATAAAGCTTTTTGAATCTTGAACATTTACATTTACATTTAGTCATTTAGCAGACGCTCTTATCCAGAGCGACTTACAGTAAGTACAGGGACATTCCCCCCGAGGCAAGTAGGGTGAAGTGCCTTGCCCAAGGACACAACGTCATTTGACACGGCCGGGAATCGAACCAGCGACCTTCTGGTTACTAGCCCGACTCCCTCACCGCTCAGCCACCTGACTCCCTACATTTCCTGGGCCTCGAGACAACCTTGACTCTACATAATACGTGTTTGAATCCCCCACCTGGCCAGTGTTCAGAGGCTGACACTCAAACCAGTGAATCGATTCCCATCTTGTGACTACAATGGTACCTGTTCAGACTGCCAATTAAGAGTGCCTTAGCCACACCTGAACACACCGCCATACAATGTATGACGGGTTCAAATTCGCCACATCACATCAGTGACAAAGCTATAAATCGCCAACCTATCAGGACCCTGTCACCACTTCCCACCTTGACGTTCCATGCAAAACTAGGGACAGCTCGTAAAGCTAAGACGATAGCCTTCTCAACCGCCTCTGCCTCCGAGCCGCCTTCCATCTGTCTTCTTGTTAGCGACACACGCTAGCGGCTAGCAGGGCCATCAATCTAGCACACGTCTTTAAACAGCTCAGACCCATCTGTCTGGAGATGCAGTGTCCTGCTTGCCTTTCTTCTGTCTGTCTACCTTTCAGTCTGTCTGTCTGTCTGTGAAACGGTGTCCTGTCTGTCTGTCTTCCTATCTGCCTGCCTGCCTGTCTCTCTGGAGAAACTGTGTCCTGTCTGTCCGCCTGTGTGTCTGTCTGGGCTTGATGTTGTGTCAAGAGTCTCAATCACACAAAGGTGAAACACACTGCAAGATGTGCGCAGGCACAAGCATGGTTTATGTGCAGGTTCACAAACCCAAGCATGGACGCACACAAACACAGCAATGAACAGAAGCACACACACACACACACACACAGTGATGGGCCCCCTTGACAAGGCCACCTGTCTACCATGCTTAATCAGCCCATTGTAAATCAATTACAGCACATCGATCCTCCGTTGCCATATGAATAAACGAGACGAGCTGGGCAGCCTTGCTGCAGACACACACATCTCTCTCTACAGACACACATCTCTCTCTACAGACACACACATCTCTCTCTACAGACACACATATCTCTCTCTACAGACACAAACATATCTCTATACAGACACACACATCTCTCTACAGACACACACATCTCTCTACAGACACACACATCTCTCTACAGACACACACATCTCTCTACAGACACACAACTCTCCATCTTTACAGACACGCCATCTCTCACTCTATCTCTCGACAGACACCATCTCTCTCATTATCTCTCTATACAGACACACCATCTCTCTCTCTTTATACACACACCTTCTCTCTCTTTCTCTGTCAGTCTCTCCATATTGGCTACAGATGTACCATCTCAAACATAATATATCAAAGGTCCTTGATGTTTTCGCTTGCAGTCGAGAGATACCACACAACTCAAGGGACATCTATTCAGCGCATGGACAGATGGACCTTTTCCGAACCCACTGAAAGGTGTGTGTGACATAGACACAGACACACACACACACAGCTCTACATATCTGCTATATAGGGCAGTCAGAGGAGAACTGAGCAGGCTTCCTCTTCCTCTGTGAGTAGATAAGAACAGAGGGCTGCTTGTCTCGGCCGAATTCTGCCATCAACAGGGTTCGGAATGCCCTCAACACCAGCCGCGCATATAAATGTGGCCCATTCTTCTGAGCGTGTGTGCGTGCACGTGTGTGCGCGCGCAAGTGTGTGTGATATGTTCCTTCACAGGCACGGACATTTCTGGCGATCTTTGACAATAAGATTCTCAGAGAGTTAGATTTTTTTTTTTATGTGGGGAGGGGGTAAGGGGGAGGGGGGGGGGGGGGGGATAGTGTGTGTATGTGCTGTCTGTCCCTCACACAGTCAATACCCATGCAGGATTTCCTTTCTACATAGGACACCAGTCACGACATAAAAAAACGGGCTTACAAAAGTTGATTATAATTCGAGACATGTCATGTATTTGACCAGCCAATAAAAACACAAACAATACGAATGGCAAACAAATGGCATGCTACTCTTTGCGTGATGCAGCGCTAAATCTCCTGCAACAATCTCTTACGCGGCTTGGCACCGTAAACACTCCACGAGAGGATTTTTAATTCGGTCCACATTAAAACCAGAGCAGTAGTCTATTCCCTTCCCGCTCTAATATTGGAAAGATAGCGGCAGCAAGGCGTTTGAACAGGTTGCCTGGATCACAACGGTAACTGCACAGGACGCAATAATTAACAACAGGTTTGATGCCGGAGCATCAAAAGAGAGAGAGCTAACGCTGAGATATCAAAGGCAGAATTGCAGCGAAAATGAAAACAGCCGAGTAATAATCGTAAAACGACAATGTCATCATAACAAATTACTTTGAGTTGATATTCTTTGAAAGTTAATACGTATTGTATGTTAAATGTCTACCATAGGCTATAACACTGCTTACCTGTAAATTGTGGCCGGGGAAGCAAGATCTCGACGATTTTCTGAGAGGATTGCTGGGGTTTCGCCCTCGTCCTTCTTTCGACTTCAACAGCGTTGACAAACCATTCCTTTGAAATGGGGAAACATCAAAGCAGTCCCTTCCATACGGAGAAGGATTTTAACAAACCATCCCCGTTCTATTTATCGACAACACTCAAACCAAGGGACTGGCAGGTTGGTCTACCTCTCGAGAAGCGGCGCGTGAGACGATGACCGAGGGAATTGAACATCAATGTAAAAACTAACCTACTGCGTGCAGCACTTTACACTCGACGTAAAGGCATGCACGCGGGCTTTAATATGATTTCCAAGGAACACAGGCTACACGGTGACTCCCTCCACATAACCGGCACAGCAATAAATAAACTGTTTATTTCATCCAGTTCTCATCACAGGCGTTTGATTTCTCATGGAAAGGTATTTGAAGCCTTGCAACAAAAAAAATCCGATAGGATTATTTGATCAACAGGAATATTTAGCAGGCTTCTACCTTGAAATCCAGGCTTGTCCTTCACTTAAAGGATAGCTCCAGCGACAGTTCGATTCCTAAACACACTTGACATCAAATCACGGTGTTAGGCGCTTGATGATTTTGCGTGGTCGTCCGGTAGCCCACTAGACGTGCACCGAAAAGATGCTGCTGTGCTGTGCCTATGTGGATATGATTGCCTCTTTTGCTCGCTCACGCTCTTTCTCTCTCCCCGGCGGGGCGCGCGCACGGTCCCAATGAGAACCTGTGTCCTACCAAGACTCTGTGACAACGCTCGCATCCATACGTGGTCTCTCTGGTCTCAATCTTGCTTCTTTATTTCAGTGCTATCTTTTTCTCGTTAGAAGCTGTGACATCGTCAAGGACTATCTTGTGGTCTAAATAGACTGAATTTTTTTGTATCTGACAGACCGGCATTCTCACCGTCTTTCAGGCGCCCCATATAAAGAAGAAATAATTTTAGTGTGAAGATTTTTTTTTTGTCGGTATCCTCTCCCTCGCGCATCAAGTCTCCCTCAGCCGGGTAGATCTGCATCAGTGTGACGTCAGAGGATGTTAAAGTGATACAAACCCGTATTACCCCAACCCTCTCCCTCCCTCCCTCCCTTTCTGTGTGCACTGAATGTAGGCTATAATCTCTTTGGGACTATGCTTCCCCCTCCAGCCGTATCTGTATGTCATTCATCTATCTTTTTATCTCTTCTGCTCACCATTGGTTGTCGGGGAGAAACTCAATCACAACAAAAGCCGTATCTCCTCCACATTCCTCCCTGTAGCAGCTTTTTTTGTTTTCGATGATGAGAAAGATGATGATGCACCTGTTCTATAGGGAACAGTGGATTGCAGCACCGCACATGCATGGTAATCTGGTAACACCACACATCAGATTGGGAGGAGGGAGGGAGGGAGGGAGAAGGGAGGGAGGCAGGGAGGAGGGGGAGGAGGAGTATACAAACTGATCCAGGCAGTCTGTCAAGAGCTAAAGCATGCCTGCCCAAGCGTTAAGAGGGACAGTTCCGGGCAGGTGCTTGGCCACCTTTATCCACATGGGGACTCTGGGAGGGGGTTACTGATAGAGTGGTGAGAGTGAGTGTGTTGGAAATAACTATATTGTTTGTGTGTGTGTGGGGGGGGGGGGGCAAGAGAAAATAAATAGGAAAGACGAGAGCAGGTGCAGATAGAAAGGTGTGTGTGTGTGTGAGAGAGAGAGAGAGAGAGAGAGAGAGAGAGAAGAGTGAGAGAGAGAGAAGAGAGACAGACAGACAGGTAGGTAGACTGACAGGCCTAGTTTCTCCTCCATCAAGATAAATGGTCTTTGGTGTTGGAGTGCTGGACACACATTCCCCAGTGACACCACGTCAGGCCACCTGGGCTGGATCCCACAAGAGAGGGAGGACGGGGGGGGGGGGGGAGGACGGGGGGGGGGGGGGGGGGTTGGTGACAAGAGGGACGAGAAGGACATACCCCACGCCCTCCCCCATCTCCCCTGATAGACCCAGGGCTGCCATCAAAGGTAATGGACCACCAGAGAGACCTGACAGCTGAGCTCTCCGCAGGTTAAAACACACACACACACACACATCCCCTGCTTTGTCCTTGTCGTTTCACACGACGCTTTGCGCTTTCCTTCAGATGAACAACTGCGATAGACACACACACACACACAAACAAATCGCAAAAGCAGAAACCTAAGATAGTTATAAAACACACTGCTGCACGAAATTGGCCACACGCACACACACACACACACAGAGTTTGTGGGGATCCGCTCGAGCCAGTGGAGCCCCTGGGGAACCTGCTGGTCTGTGGAGAATTGGTCTGTGTTGCCTGCCCTTGTCCCCCGGCTCCAGTGTAAGGGCCTGTTTGATGGGACTCATTCTCTCTAAATGACCAGTGAAAGGCAGCTTTGAAGTCCCTTAACGGCCTTTGAGTCTGGACAGACCTCTAGAGGTGGCGGAACCCAGTTCAAAGAGGAAAGTTCTGGTGTGCAACACCCCCACACGCACACACAAAACCACCAACACACACACACACACACACCAGAAACCACCACCAGAGTTGGCTCAGAGGTTTATGACCCACACTCAAATCCAACTGCAAAACATCTTATTCTGACACAGGTTTAGGTGGGGATCTTCTGCGCCAGTGTCTTGGCAAGAATACTATAAACCACTTACCCAGGGATTTACATTTACATTTTACATTTTAGTCATTTAGCAGACGCTCTTATCCAGAGCGACTTACAGTAAGTACAGAGACATTCCCCCGAGGCAAGTAGGGTGAAGTGCCTTGCCCAAGGACACAACGTCATTTTGCACAGCCAGGAATCGAACCGGTAACCTTCAGATTACTAGACCGACTCCCTAACCGCTCAGCCACCTGACTCCCAGGATCAATTAATCTTTTATTCTGAAAATCGTGGTTGTATTTAGATCTGTGTAGTGTTCCTCCTTCAGGTATTCTTATTCTTATTCTCCTTGCGCCACAATATGTCAAAAAGCTATTGGTCAAAAATGTCCAAAATCATTTTAAAATATTGATTTGACACTATATCTGGACAGTGTCAGCTTTCTGGACACTGGCCATTCATTTTATGTTATACCTGGACAAGACATATCTTCTTTCTTGACATTTGATATTCATTTGATATTACATCTGGAGAAAATGTCAAAGTTTTGGACCCTGGTCATTAATTTGATATTCTATCTGGACATAATGTCAGCCTTCCGAACACTGGCCATTTATGTGATATTGCATCTTGACAAACTGTCAGCCTTACACTGGCCATTCATTTGATACTATATCTGGACAAAATGTCAGCCTTTCTGGACACAGCCATTCATTTGATACTGCATCTGGACAAAATGTCAGCCTTCTGGACACAGCCATTCATTTGATACTATATCTGGACAAAATGTCAGCCTTCTGGACTCTGGCCATTCATTTAATACTATATCTGGACGAAATGTCAGCATCTGGACAAAATGTCATTTGATATGACAGCTCTGGAAAAGATTAAGTGAACACTGCACCTATTTATTTCCTTTACTGAAGGGAATTCACTGCAGGCTTTACTACCCTAACCTTTTAATCTGTCTTCCTATGCCGTCTAGTATTAAAGTAACAAAACCCACTGCTCACCTCCATTATCTTCCCTGTCAGGGTGTCCAACTGAGCATGCCCAGAGAGTGCCTTTTGCGTGTTTCTCTGTTAGCTGCAAGCTAGCTAAGAAGAAGGCTTTGAAAAGCTAACTGCAACCCAGGTGACATATTCACAGTACTGCCTTTAAATATGGAAGCCCCGCTGTGCCTCGGAAGCCCACGAGACATTCAGATACAGACCCCGTACGGCGAGATTCAGAGTGCTTACACACAAACACACGCACGCGCACACATGCTTAAACAACGTGCTTTTGAAATGCAAGTTGCTGGATGGCATCACACAGATAACGGTGCAGGTCGGTTGGCCTACAGCATCCTTGGGGCGTTTTCTCTGGATTGTTTCATGAGCCTGTCTGCAAAGTAGTCTACATCATGTACACTACATGTAGGTAGTTTATTCACAGGACACGCACAGCTTTCTGACTTCTGTGAATCCTCGGAATAATGCTACAGCTTGATTCAATGTTTACATGCTTCATAAGTAGAGTGAACTCCCTAACCCATGGATTTGTTTGCATGGATTTAGTGGATAATCTAGATGTAACTGCAGGAAATCTTGGCATTTCTTAGTTACTTGTCAGCACTCACCTAGTTAAACTATGAATGTACAATGCTTGCATATCCACGAGAGGGGCCACCTCACTGTTAGGCTAGTGTCCAAAGGTCAAAATACATGGGTTGCTTTGTTCATTGTCGTACACTTTAGTTTTTTGACGATTAAATAAACTATTGTAAACCAGTCAGTTTTAGATGAGATAACATAGCAACACTGGCTGAAAAAAGGCAGAGCTTTTCAAGACAGCGAGCGTAACTTGCGACACGGTTGGGTTAGTGGAGTCAGTGGTCTGAGCGGTGAGGGAGTCGGGATAGTAATCAGAAGGTTGACGGACGATCCCCACCGTGCCAAAATGACGTGTGTGTCTGGGCAAGGCACTTCACCCTACTTGCCTCGGGGGGAAGTGTCCTTACTTACTGTAGTCGCTCTGGATAAGGGCGCTGCGAAAGACGAAATGTAAATGTAAATGTAAATCGTTACCATCATGCCATCCAGACAGTTGTGGGTGTTGTACGTGAGTTTGACACCTCCTCCCTTACTCCTCTGCCCTCGTCTACAGCCCACATCCACTGAGGACAGTGACTGGCATCCCTTCTGTCTCGTTGTGCCAGCTCGCGGAATCAGATTTAGATCGTGCGCTAACAAGCCTGCAAACATGGCATTGCCCACTACCGCTGATCACGTCACACTCCATATCCCCCCTCTCTCTTCTCTCTCCTTCTCTCTCTCTCTCTCTCTCTCTCTCTCTCACTCTCTCTCTCTCTCTCTCTCTCTCTCTCTCTCTCTCTCTCCTCTCCCTCTCTCTCTCTCTCTCTCTCTCTCCCCCCTCCCCCTTGTGTGGCATCTGGCTTAAATTGGGCCCATCTGAGCATTGGCATGGTTTCCACATCCAGTGATGGGCCAATGGTTAATTCTAGTTCCACTCTTCCCCATCAACACTGACTTCCATGCAGTGATTGTGAGATTGAGGGAAAAGAGAGAGTACAGCGGGAAGGACAAGAGACCAACAATTCACATGTAAACATTACACGTTTTCCCTGCTCTTGCATCTCACTGAATGGTGGTGTACGGTCACATCCATAATCTATTAGCCATATTATGCATGTGAGTGGTAGTGTGTGTTCTGTTCCACTTTTGATCTGTGTGTGCACAAAATGCGTGCATTTGCTTGTGTTTTGTATGTGTGTGTGTGTGTGTGTGTGTGTGGGTGCGTGCATGTTTGTGTGTAAATGTGTGTCCTGTGTGTGTGTGTCTCAGTGTGTGTTTCACTGTGTGTGTGTTTTGTATGTGAGTGTGGGGACCACGCTGAGAGAAGAACTGGAGGTTGATGTATTATTCATGGCACGAAGAGGGTAAAATCATGCGAAGGGAAAATGTGCTTGTTTGATATTTCCATGAAGGGCCTTTCTCCGTGACGGCGGCTCAGAGCGACAGTGGGCCAAGTGATATGTAACATACACACCAGCAGCAGGCTGACCTAAAAGCAGACTCACAAGTTTCCCCAATGCACTGACTGCAGTCATTGTGATTGGCTTATCTCCGATCCATGTTCTAGTCTATTAGCAGACAGAAAAGAGTGTGACACACACACATATGCACACGCCAACTCTTTGTATGTGAGAGAGAAACAGAGAGAGAGAGCCTTTGCTTTTTTGACTAGTAAATAGGACACAATTTCACAGGTTATTAAGCAGCCTTATCACGGCTCTAACATAGTGCTGAGTACAAGTAATTGTTTGATTTAATTATTTAATTCCTCCGACACATTTGAATTGTGTTGGTTGCACTTTGCTGCCTTGTAAACAGAGAGTTGGGAAACTGGAAGGGTTGTGGACAGGAAGTGACTCAATCTAAACTAAGGAAAGGTACACACTGTGGAGCAGATCCTGGTAATTGAGTTTGTGTAATGTCTTCACGGTTGGGATTGCAATGTGACACTGACAATGGAAAACAGAGATAGCAATGAAAGACGCTTGGAAATCAATGTCTTCAAATCCAGCAGCCCTAAATAATTTAGAAGCGCTTAAGTTAATTTTAAATCCAGGGTTTGACATTGCCTCGACTGATGGACCAAGACGACCTGACTTGACTGGGTACTTAAATGTGTGATGGGAGAGTGGCGCACCTTAGCTGAACTGGGATCAGTTTCGCTTAGTGTAATCCCGGCAGCATGGATACTTAATAGGAGCGTGTCACAGATCCAGTGTCAGCTTCAGTGAAGAAGAGCTAAAGCTGTTGTCTGCCAGCGTACGCGTGAGGAAGGTCTGGACCTTTTCTCCCTGCATGGCAACACCATCTGTATTCAGAGGGAGGGCATCCTGCCTACTAGTGAACACAGGGAACTGTGGGTTAAGAGAGAGTGTGTGTGGATATGTGTGTGTGTGTGTGTGTGTGTATGGAGAGGATAATTAGCCTGTCTCTCACTCTCTCTTTCTGCCCACAGCATGTTCCTCCACCCAAGGCTAGGGTTAACCCTTTCTCTCACTACCCTCTCACCCTCCCATTTTCCATCCTTCCTCCCTCTTACCCTTCCATCCTTCCGTCTTCTCGTCCTCTAGTCATCTGCCGAGGCGGACACATGATCCCTCTTCCTCCTCCTCCCTAATTAACTTCCCTAATGGGAGTCGGTCTGCATGTGGGAGGGGGGGGGGGGACGGGGCGACCGTCCTGAGCAATATTTGGCTAGCTCTAATAACTCCTGGATGCTAATGCTGTGGTTGAAGCCTCCCTCCCTCCCTCCGCTCCTCCTCTCTCTCTTATCTTCCTCTCTTCTTCCCTGCTCTGTTGTTCCCAGGGTAAGTGCACCTGCAGGCATCCACTTGTCCATCAACGTGAATGCGGAGATGAAATGTTGATATTATGATAGGAGGAGAAAAGAGAAAGAGCGAGGCGTTCAGATGGGGGATCATTAGACGAGGTGCGGAATAGAGGAATTTAAAGAAGGCCGATAAGAGATAAAACATCTAACAAGTAATCAGAGTCTTATTTCGTGTGCAAGAGACAGAGAGAGAGAGAGATAGATAGAGACATAGAGAGAGAGAGATACAGAGATAGTGAGAGAGAGAGAGAGAGAGAGAGAGAGAGAGAGAGAGAGAGAGAGAGAGAGAGAGATAAGGAGAAGATAAGGCCACAAAGAGAACAAGACAGACGACCTGCACAAACAGCCGCAAGACGCCTGTGCGTGATTGGGTGGCCAAACGACAGCGACGAATCGCCTGACAGCCTTGATTACCCACACGGAACGACTAGGGATTGTTCCGAAAACCAGAACCGGGCCGACACTAAGCACTCTGACCAAGAAACTGGTAGTTGAGTGAAAACCCTGAGGACACGCTGAGATTGACAGAAGGACAACATGTTACCTCATAAAAAATGAGAAAAAAAGGAAAAAGAAACCAGTTCAGGGACATGCCATCGAAACAGCCCATCAATATGAGCATAGCAGAACTCCCACGAGCTCCACCAGGTCAAGTGACACCAACAGTTCCCTGACATTAATATCATTTCCGAGCTGTTGTTTTGTCACTGGAGGAAAGATGCACCACAGTACCCGTAGACGGTGGGAGGGAGGAGGTTTCAGCCCCCCAGTCACAGAGCTGTCAGAGAACCAGAACCACAGAGCCGGATCCAGCAGGTTCAGAAACACGGGCATTTTCTCAGCACCACCAGTACCATGCTCAGCCTGGTTCCTTCAGCCACATTCTTTGTGGTTTATTAAACGTGAGATGATTGAAGCGCCGGTTTAGGATAGTGTTGGCTGCTGAGTGCAGAGGCGGAAATTTGTTTGTTTTTGGCAATAACATTTACTTTGCCGGTACGAGAGTGGCTCCTGTGTGTTTTGTTCTCTGTGCTAATTACCGCCGATGGCTAAATCCTATCCATTTGCATCGATCCTCTTTGAGGAGGTATTCAGATGAGCTTAACGAGTTTGCTAATTGCGTTGGAGCGGCGTGCGGAGCTTGCTCAGACCACAGCGGAGAACGCATGAGCCAGTGTGTGTGTGTGTGTGTGTGTGTGTGTGTGTGTGTGTGTGTGTGTGTCGGTGGGGCACAGGGCCATGGGGACACTCTTACTGACATTTAACCAGCGTTCGCCAGACACCCCACGGACGGAATCCCAAATTCGCCACTAAATCTGATTCTTATCTGGAGAAAAAACGAACTCTCAAACAAAACACCGATAACATCCAACTGCAGGCGCGAGTGGAGCCTCGGTCTAGACAACTGCAACAAGACATGAGGTTCACATTCCTGTTCCATGGTCAACCCACTCAGCCACTCCTCTCTTCTCTAGCATCTCCTCTTGCAGTAAGATGGCATCTTTGGGAGGGAGACATGGGGAAGGCATGGAGGACCCATGGGCTTCCAGCCCTCAGGGTTGGGTTTGGGGCTGCGTGCTGGCTGCCTGGCTGGCTTTGCTCTGGTACAACAGTCACAACTGCTGATGTCCCCAACAGCGCACACAGACAGTGAAATGACAGGCGGGATGTCATTCATCATGACACGATATTGCCAGGGGGTAAACAGTCCGATGGAGGAAGTTGGCACAGTCTGAAGGATGCCAGGACCCTAGAGGAGAGGAGAGGACAGAAGGAGGGAAGACGAAGAAGAGATGTAAGGGGAAGAGGGGAAGGAGAGTGTAGAGAGAAGAGGAGAGAGAGTGGAGTAAGAGGGAGGATGGAGAAGCGAGACAAGGCAAGGAAAGATGGGTCAGGAAGACTAGCAGAGTGGGAGGGGGAGGAGGGAGAAAAGGAGAGGAGAAACACGGCTCCGGTGAAACAGATCTTTTCTTTTTTGACGAGCCTACCTGGGACTTCAACATCATCTGCTGCTTGTCAGAGTAAACAATATGAAACAGCGTTCTTCCCTGCTGAGCTCACATTCCCTGTCTGTCTCATTGCAAAACGTGTATTACACTGTCATGAGGTGGACAGCTGTAGTGCTTGAATGACAGAGAGAGAGAGACAGAGACAGGGACAGAGAGAGAAGAGAGAGAGAGACAGAGACAGAGACAGAGACAGAGACAGAGAGAGAGAGAGATGAGAGAGAGAGAGAGAGAGAGAGAGAGAGAGAGAGAAGGGGGGGGGGGAGAGAATGAAGAGTAGAATGGTAAGCCATAAGCCTTGTTTTTTAATTAAACAGCAATTAAAATGTGATAATTGCAAACATTGTGTTAACAGTCTGCCTCCATATTTCTTTCTAACCCGAGGACAGGATTTTACAAAGGCCAGGCTTGGCTGGGACTTAAATGGCTGTGGAGAATGTAATAGGACTGTGTGTGGAACCACCCTGGTAATTGGCATAATAGACTGAGCTCTCTGCCCAGTTTTACAAAGTGGTTCAAACAGTAAAACAGCGCCCCCCTATGGCAAATATACTCCTTAAAGAAGTCTGTCAGAGACTACCAGTGAACCTTTTTTTTTTAAGGTGTTACTGTTGGCATGAGTATAAGTTGGCATAATGGTTTAGTCTAACAACGAGAATACATTTATTTCCATTAACCAAACTGTTTTGAATTGTAAATTAGAGTAGGTGTGAGGGTTTTTATTGAGCCCCGAGTCAGAAGTCTTGGTTTTACACCGTAATGGCGGTTGAGATTAAGCCCTTGCTGAAGCCCTAGAAGTTTTCACTGTGGAAATTGGAGGTGCATTAATAATTCATGTGGACCACATTGCCATAATTTAGCTCATGAATAATTTGGTTTGGATGTAAGGTCCTTAAAAAGTGAAGGTAAAAAAGCTTGTTTGATTTTCAACGCTGTGAATTTCAGGTCAGAGAGGTCACGGATGATAGAAGGAGAAATGTAAGAAAAATGACCCTTTTGCCTGTCTAGTACCAGGTTTGTAGTTGCTCTTTAATTCATGCACATATCAATGTCTTAAAATCTATGATTAAATATGATTACGTCTGAGGGCATTAATGTACTCAGAGAGCAAAATGGCATTGAATTTGTATGCATTTTCCAGGCGGTTAAAAATAAATATTTACTGCACATGGTGTTTACCACTGATTCAATACCACTGAATCAGTGATTCGACAACACAAGTGACCATTGATATCATTACTGCTCTACCCACAGTGAGATTGCTGTAAAGTGTTATTCCTACTGAATCAAAATAGAATTGGTTTTGCCTCCTTGAAGTGATGGCGAAGTGGTGGCTTGCACAGCCAGACATCCATCTCCTCCCCAGGTGTGTCGGTGCTCAGGTGGGATATCTCCTCCCCAGGTCTGTCGGTGCTCAGGTGGGCTATCTCCCAGTGAGGAGTTTGCATCTTCTCCAGGCACTCACATGCATTTCCTTCACAAGAAGAACCTCAAAACAAAAATAACAGATTTGTCTCCTGCCCGGTTTTCCCTCCAAACACCGCTAATATGGTTGCCCACTTCTCCCGTCTGCTTGGAGGAAGAACAACTTGGATGGAAATGCAGAGAGCACATTCCTTAGGTGGGCACTCCTGCATGTGTGTGTGTGCTCTGTCTCTCCGCTCCCTGCAGTGTGTGTGTGTGTGTGTGTGTGTGTGTGTGTGTGTGTGTGTGTGTGTGTGTGTGTGTGTGTGTGTGTGTGTGTGTGTGTGTGTGTGTGTGTGTGTGTGTGTGTGTGTGTGTGTGTGTGTGTGTGTGTGTGTGTGTGTGTGTGTGTGTGTGTGTGTTTTAGAGGCAAATACATGTTTCTTTGTTCTTCTTCTTTTGCCTACTTTGCCTTCTTTTTTTTGAGGTGATTAAAAATGAAACAATCACACTGTCAATCATAACCTTGAACCCGTCTGTGGATCTCCCAAACAAACTAAATCAATTCAGAAAGAAATACTCACAATTCTATTTTCATGTCACAACCATTAGGAAAAACCTTCGAATTGTAGTACGTTTAATACATGTGTTTTACATTTGTTTTTTAGATCCACTGGTATAATATATCCCACAATTATACACCCACTCACACCCCCCCACCCCAAAATAAAATATAAAATAAACTCAATCTATAGATCTCTCTATATACATAATGTCGACATCTTTTGTTTTTGTTCTAAATTATATTGTTTCCAGGTCCATACTTCAGATGTTAAGATGCTCTTTCATTTGGTTCAGTGAATTCAACTAGTTTGTGATTGTATGTGCTTGTAACCACGTGCTGAAACTGTGACCACACGGTCGCCATTTTGGCGCAAGACAACCCAGAGAGCGGATGCAATTCTCTGCCCTGAACCCTGTAATGAACGTAGCTTCCTCTGTCACTTTGTCAGAGCACAACAATATGACTGCGTCTGTGGTTGTACGGAGACTGGCAGCTCTGTCGGGGGCTTCTGCAGTCGCAGCAGGCGCATACGGAGCTCACGGTAACCACGCGTCTTGCTAGCTTTGTCCGTTGCTTGACAGCTTGTGTGCATAGTCTTTGTAGCGTAGCATACAGTTTGATAAGCGCGATAAAGCTGTCGGTGGCTTATGTCACATTGTGGACATGGGACACGACGAATGACCCCGTAATGCTCTTTTTCTCTTTTTACCCTGACCAGATAGTTAGACCCACCAGGCTCTACTTGTTGTTCATTGACAATTGTCTCTCTTCTGTTTAGGTTTCAAACAGAGTGACAGTGATGATTACCAGAGAGAAGTATGAAAAATGACGTTTAATATGACTAATAACCTTTTAATCAAAATCGTTTGTTATCATTACCATGACACAGGTTAGAGTGAGGTATAACCATGCAAGTGGGGAGTAGTGATGGATGTCTTTCTCCCTCTCAGTTGTATGAAACAGCCAACAAGTACCACTTCTACCACAGCCTGGCCCTGCTTGGGGCAGCGCACAGCAGCAAACCAGCCGTGGTGAGTGTGAGGTTTTTCCTTACTGTCTGCCTATCGAAACACCGAAATGCCCTCTAAATCTTGTTACATTACACTATGGTGTGGCGATGCCAGGCTAACTTGCAAATGCTTATTCATTTGTAATCTCTAAAAAGGGGGGTTATCAGTGGGCGCAGACCAAAATGACTTGGATGCCCACGCTCTATCAGTGATTCTAACCGTCCTGTCTCCGCAGGCTGGCACACTCCTGTTGGCGGGCATGGGCATGTTCTGCGGTGCCCTCTACCACCAGGCGCTGACGGGGGACCCAGGCATGCGCAAGGTGGCACCTATGGGCGGCATGGCAATGATCGCTGGCTGGCTGGCTATCGTCATCTGACTTCTGACCCTCACCTCCTCTCCTTCCTATATGGTGGAGGAAGGAGACTCACTGATGGGTTACGATCTGTTGAATGTCCAGTTCTGTTTCGTATGTTCGTGGGGTGATCGTGGAGGAGGAGGAGGGTGGGTGGAGCAGAAAGAATGAGTTATCTGGATACTCCTTGTTTGTGTCACGGGGGTGTTCAGACGTGATTAGGCTGTGATGTCACGTGCTGTTCTTCATGACTTTCATCGTCTCCTGTGCTTGACCAATGTGAGAGAGCCATCCTATCTTCTATGATGTTCTTGTGTGTAAAGATTTAAGAGGGACTACTTTTTGACACAATAAACAAGTTGAAAAGAGGTTCTTCCTTTGTTCAACTTACTGGTAGAATACTGTAGCCCCTGCATACACCAAGACTAATAAGGTCATATCATGTTTTAGCCCAGTATGACCATACCGGATACAACTCAGTATGGGTAGCCCTATTTGAAACCGGAATAATATTGGGGTGACACTGTATTAAAGTTGGCTTTGGCTGGGCCTATAATGTGCATCCTCTGTTAACTCAGCTTTATTTTGATACTCTTATCCTGCTTGTGGAAGTCTGGATTGGTAACAGTTGTGTACAAAACCACCTACTTCCGCACATTCAGTCAGGTCACAGCAGAGATTTACGCCTCAAGATTTACGCGAGGGAGGATGGATATTTGGTTAATGAGGTGTTGGAACCGAGCAGAACTAGAACATGAGTGGGTGTCCTCCTCCAAGACCGGGCGTTGACTACCGCTGTTGTACCCACTGAGCATGCCCAGTAATGCCGGGGAGCGGTTAGAGCTATCTGACAAGGGGATCCATGCTGTCTGGTCAACTCATTCGTCCCTCACGAAGCTCAGTTCATAACCAGTGACCTCCCAAGCGTCTGAGCTGGCCTCCCGACCTGTCTGCATTCAAATTGAAATGGCGAAATCTATTGAAGGTCTAATGCCCTGTTCTTCCACTGTAGAGGCTCGGGAAGGGACCTTTGAAAATTGCTTTATAAATCTCCAGGTCAATTTGCAGCGGCCCCTACGAAGCTTGTGTATAAGCCAGACTCCATTGAAAAAAAATAAGCTCTATCGACGAGAGCGCCACGTTCCGAAAGAGCTCTGATCATGAGTCGTAAAACCTTAATTGGAAGCGCTATTAGCAAAGTTCCCCTAAAAACCAGGGTCAGGCAATCAAACACTGATTGTTATCCTTAGAACACACAGCTACTTAACCCCCCCCCCCCACACACACACACACACACACACACCCCTAGAATATTAGGCAGCCAGGGAAGCTGTGTGGAGTCTAAGTAGGGGGGCAGCTTCCCTGCTAGAATGCTTGAATGTTCTTATACACACTGAATGTGTTGGCTTGTTTGATGGAGACAGAGACACATGATCTGTTGTCACTGTGACTTGGACTGGTTCCCAGCCCCAGAGAGGGTCAGGTAAGTTCCGGTACTGAGTTAACCCCCGTATCTCTGAACCCCCTAATGTGCGGTAGCCCTTGCCTTCAATGTACACACTGGTACCAGTGAGGGAGCCCATCACCTTCAATGTACACGGCCCCCATTGGCTTGTAGTATGCTTAGTAGCGTGAACCGTGCCCCATAAAACAGCTTGGCCTGTATAATTAGCGTGCTTGCTGAGGCCGGCTGAAACTCAAGCCCTGGTCTTCTCTCATCCAGTGGGCGTCTGAAAGGGAGAGCAGCTTTCGCCGTAGATATTGTTAATTGTACCTCAGGGGAGCTTCTCTTCACAAGTACTTCTTCCCTTCTCTTTTTCAGTGCAGAATTTATTATTTAGTTGAAAAATGTTTTTCTTCTTCTTTTTCTTTCCCTCCCACCAAGCTCTGCCGCTATCAGACGGACTTATAATTATCTCAGAGCGAGCTTCTTCTGGGATCACTCCATGTCCAATTGATTTCTCTGGTCTGGCCAGACACAGCGTGTGTTTTGGGTGTAAGAGCATCACTCACACAGCCAGAGAGAGAGATAGAGAAAGAGAAAGAGAGAGAGAGAGAAAGACAGAGAGAGAAAGAGAGAGAAAGAGAGAGAGAGAAAGAGAGAGAAAGAGAGAGACAGAGAGAGAGAGAGAGAGAAAGAGAGCGAGAGAGAGAGGGCGAGAGAGAGAGAGAGAGAGAGAGAGAGAGAGAGAGGACGTGGAGAGGAAGGATGGATGGATAGACTCTGTGGGAGGATGTGCTGCTTAAGATCCGTTCCTTCTCACAATGAAAGCCGAAATGAAACACCCCGCCTCCGCTATCTGACACGATTACCCTAGGCTCTCATCTGCCCCTGCCTCTCTGTGTTCCCTGACGCGCACGGGCACACACACACACACAAGCGTGCGTGCACACGTACGTACACCCTCACACACATGTAGAACCGCTCAGGCACTCTCCTCTGGCACTCACAAAAATCGACACAAAAACACACAGGCAGACACACACACACACACACACACGGTGACACACACTGCTGCTCTGCCACTGAAAGAGGCCAGCACCAAATCCTCCCTCCAAGGCATCAATCAGCTGACAGAGTCCCACACACTGGAGCGGAATGAAGGTAATGGCTGTTTGGAGCCCCCGCAATGCTCCAGTAAAACCAGCCCCCCCACCCTGACCTTCTCGAGCCAGTTAAATGATGGTCAGTGCTATCACACTTTGGGCTCAGATCATTCCCTCACTCGAATGGACACTGAGCCTGCACACACGTCGCAACCTTCACAGGCCAGTACAGGGTATAGCGCCTCCCTCAATATCAAACTGTTTCACTTTCATGCTACGGCCGTGATGGCCTCGCCGTGCATCAGTGAAGCCATTTCAAGGGAAGATGAGAATAGCATGCCTGATGGTACTTGAAGGACGACGTTTGTGAGGATTGTGTGTTGTGGAGGTAACTAAAGCACCTGTGTCGTCACACTCGCATGTTGTCGTTGCTGTATATGTCTCAAATCTGGGTGGTTGGGCTGCCTCCTCACTTTACTTGCTCTCATTCCCTATTTCTCTCTCTGTTCATCCCTTTGTACTGTTTTTTTTTTTTAAACGGGAGAACTGGTGTAGCTGTTGAATATTTGGATCCTCGACCGACCGACTATTACCACCACTGGGCCAATTATCTGCACCGTCAGCACCTAAGATACAGGCTTCAAAGAGGGGAGATGTTTCAAGGTGACACCCAAAGAGGAGGAGGAGAAGAAGGGGGTGGGGGGGGGAGGGGGTGGGTGGGGGTCTGGCTGTTTTGATCACATCTCTTTCCTTGGAAGAAAAAAAGGTTGAGGGAGGAGAGGAAGAGTTTAAAAGCTGTCAGTGAGCCCTGGTTGAGGTGAGCCTGTGGTGACACTGTATTCTAAAAGCCGCAGTTGGCACCGTGTCTCGCTCTGTCTTGGCAGAGACGACTGGAGGTGTCATTCCCCTTCAAATCAGTATGTTGAAGTGTTGTTTTGTATATTATGTAAATCCATGTTGGCTACTTAAGAATCAGCACTTGCTCAGATTGCTGTGAAATTTCTTCACAATCATCATGATTGCTGGGACAGCATCCAGTCCAATCAAATCAATTTGTGCATTTGATAGAAATCAGTTTGAACGAGTGTCAGGACAGATTATTGTTTTATGTTATAGCGTTTTACATTTGGAGTATGATAATGTCTCATGCCTCTCTATCTGATGTACTATCTAAGATGTACAGCATATTCTGCTGTATTATTGCATGCAATGCCAGGTTGTCCTTTGTTCCATAACACAAGCACAGAAATGTAATCACAATTTTTAAGGAAGGGTGTGTACTGTACACACTACTAATCCCAAGATGCTCTGTGGAGGACCGCGATTTCCGGGGTCGTTGTTGCCACGGGGAAGGTAGCATTTGGGACCTGTTGGAAATGAGTGGAGAAGAAATCGGATTTCAATTTAGATTTCAAAACATTTTACGTCGGAGATAGCAGAGAAACTTCTTCGCATCCGTTGGCAAAGGGTGTGTGCAAATTCAACAGTTAAAATGATTTAGGGTAGGCTAGCTATTCTACAAAGATCTCTGTTAATCGCTAGTTCTCTCTGGCTAGCTCAGCTGTGTGTGCGCTGATCCCCCACCTGTCATGTTACTAGGCGGCTAATTTAGCTAGCTGGGTAGCAAGCTAGGGTGGCTGTTTGTTTACCTAATCAGCCTCTAGTGTTTGGCAGCTAAGTTAATCGATATATACACTTGGCATGCTACTAGTGGGAGCTTGCCGAGTAACATGCATTGTTGTATGATTGTAATTAGCTAGCTAGCAAACCTTGTGGCTAATTTGCTACTACTTGGCTAGATAGCCTTATTATGAAAGCTTGCTAAATTAGCCGTCTAAGTAGCCTGTCTGTTCTACGAGCTTGCTGGCTAATTGACCTAGTTAGGGTCATGATCCACGCTGTCACTGTCTGACGGAAATTATATTTAAAATTAACAAACACATAGCTAGCTAATGCATGGAAAACATTTACAGTATGAAGTTTTTATTATCAGAAATATGTTATGCAATGTAGGATAATTGCAAACGCAAGCTATCTTAGCTGTTTACAAATGCGACCACACAAATAAACGCTCGCCGTGTCCGTGCAATTAGATAAACAGACAATGTATTTACACACGTGTACTGGATGATTAAAAGCACCCTTCTTCACTTCAGTTTCTTAATAATAAGCAAGCAACTTCATAAAACATCAGCAAGGAATCCCGGTCTATAACATCAGTGTAATGTTGCCTGTGTGCCACCACCCGTCCCCTTCCCCAGGCTGAGAGTCATGGAGACCCTCATGAGTGCGGTGACACCCCGGTCCCCGGCCTCCGCCAAGAAGCCCTCGGAGGTGGACTTCCGTTCGGGGGCCACGTTGGAGCAACTCTCTGCCCAGGTGTCTGAGCTGGTGATGCTGGAGCAAGGAGAGTTCGGGGACCAGACCGCTCTGGAGGTGCACACGGCCAAAGACTTCATTTTCAATATGCTGGGTAGGTTCACTGCAACGGGTGTACGGGGAACAGCTCACATCAGATGCCCACTTATAGAATGTTCTTCAACGGAAAAGTCCCTTTCAATAGAGAATCTGCTTTGTCATGTTTTCCAGTCTGGCTAGTAGGTGTAATGGTCTTATTTGTAATACTATCAGTTATGAAATAGTGATTGAGAAGTGTTATTTATTAGTAGGATAGAAGAGGAGAGTGTATACCCACTGCCATATACTGGGCTTAGGACTCCAGATTCCACACAAGTAGAACAAACATTCTGTTATGTCATTCTTTTCCCGTTGAGTGAAGTGGTGTGGATTGTCCAATAGGTGGCACTCTTCCCCATCCCTCTCAGTTCCTCACTGCACCCCTGCAGACAACGCCCATGTCTCCCTCTCTCTGCCTGTCTCTCTGCAACTGGACACAGAAGCCTGTCTGCCCTCCATCCCTGGCTTTTCAGCTGCCTGTCCTCTTCTCCCCCATTGTTCTCTTTCTGCCTGCCTCTCTCTCTCTCTCTCTCTCTCTCTCTCTCTCTCTCTCTCTCTCTCTCTCTCTCTCTCTCTCTCTCTCTCTCAGTAGGTCTTTTGGGGATGTGCAGCTTGAGGCTTATACACTAACTGGCACACGATCTTCTGTCCCCCTCCACTGGAACAATACCCGTGGATGCTTCCCCAGCTTGGCTCCGGCTATTGTTTGCCCCAAAAATATCATAACAGGCGCTGCAGCTAATCCTGTCAAATGTTGGATTAGCTGACAGCCATCCCTCCTCTCTCTCTGTCTGTGTCTCTGTATCTCTCTCTCTCTCTTTCACTTTCACTCCCTCCCTCTCCTCTTCTCCAGTCTCTTATCCTCTGCACTCTATTTTGTCTAGAAGAGGTTTATATTTTCCAAACGCACACACTTTACCCCTCTACCCTCATTTACTCGGATACACCTTCTCAATTTCCCATCCCTGCTTCTCCCCAAATAGGCCTAGCGCTCACATCCCATGCTCCATCTACCCCACCCCCCCAACCTCCCCCCTCTTTTATTTCTGTCTGTGGAACTTCCCGGCTCCTCACGTTGCCCTTGTAGTCCTTCCATCGCCATGGAGCTTTCCTCTCCGCCCCTCCCGCTCCCTCTCCGCTTCTTCTCAGCTCGCTGATTGGCAGCTTAAAGTCTTCTCTCGTCTCAGAAGGCTTTTTTTGGGGGGGGGGGGGGGGGGGGGGTTCTGCCAGGTTGTTTTCGCCGGTGTAACCTCCAGCAGCCTCCTCCTCCCCACTCCCCCTCCCCACTCCCCTCCCCCTCCCCACTCCCCCCCTTGCCAAAGCTAGATAGAACATGGTGGGCAGTGTTCTCTGCCTCTGTGTTCACTTTCTGTCACGAGGAGATCAGACAGACAGAGAGACAGACAGAGACAGAGATCTCTCCACAGACTCTTGAGGAAGACAGACAGACAGACAGAGCGAGAGAGAGACAGAGAGGCACGTGTATGTGTGGGAGGAGGAGGGAGGGAGGGGGTGTCAGGGCCGGGTGATATTCATGGTGCCACTTTATTAGCCATGCGGTGTGGTGAAGGGCCCTGAGAGAGAGGGTGAGGGCCGAGTGACTGCTGTGAGTCTGAATGTCAACAAAGCCACAGTCCACCACTCAGCCGAAGTAGGAGACTCAACGGATGGCTGTGCTCGTGCGTGTTCGTATGTTGGGTGTGTGTTCTGCTTTCGTGTTTGCTTCAGAAGAGCGTGTGTGCATATGGTCGTTTGTGTTGCTTTTGCGTGTCTTTCAGAACAGGGTGTGAGTGTGTGTGTGTGTGTTTGTGAGAGAGCATGTACACATCTCAGTTTGCCTTCTCCTACAGTTTTAAGAAGTTAATATAGTTTGAGGCCCCCCACTGGGATTACTGTACTGACAGAAAGAAGAGAACGAGAGAAGAGCGGCGGAGAGAGAGAAGAGCGAGGGAGAAGAGAGGGAGAAGAGAGGGAGAAGAGGGGAGAAGAGAGAGAGAAGAGAGGGAGAAGAGCGAGGGAGAAGAGAGGGAGGCGATTGCACCGCGGCACGGCTCCACGGTGTGACACACAGGAACAAAGCCACTTTATTTACCCTGCTAGCAGTGTGGCAGCAAACCTTCCCCCACGCCCACGCAAACAAATACCCAGGCCCGCTCGTTCCCCCGCAGGGACAGAAACAGGGCTGTCATACACAGACCGTACGCCAGGCATCTTGTAAGGGTCTAGGTTCAAGTCCCCTGCTGTAAGATGAAAGTAAGAAAATGCAGTCCTTCAGTCTGGTTCAAGTGACACTCCCCATAGGGATATAACCTCGTAACTATAAGCAGGCAAAGCAAGCTGTTGTGCTTCTCATGCTGTGTGTGCTGGTCTCTGTTCTTCTGTGCTCGTGTGTGTTTCGTCGTGTGTGTGTGTTTTGAAGCAAAGTGTGTCTCGTGTGCCTCCGTGTTTGTTTCTGAGCGTGCATCTCCCAGCATGCCACTCCATCTCACCTTTTAACTTGAGCCTTACCCGGGGGTGTGAAACGGCCAATCAGAACGCAGTCGTCCCTGAGGCTCCCTGCTCTCTCTCTCCTCAGGACTGACACTAGACGTCACGCAGGGAATTCCCCCAACGATGGAACATCTCCATAGAAATCCCATTAGAACTGCCTTTCACTGCCACAGGAACACCACGGACTCCTCATACATATTTTGCCCTCGTTAAACACCCCCGGTAGCGGACTATCGGAATTCTTCCTCGCCTCGAAGAAATCCCCCTGTGGTGTTAGCCTGGGGGCTAATGCCTCGCTAGCCAGCTGCTCGCGCTAACGCCCTGTAGTCTCTCAAGCTGGGCTAATGCAGTAGGCTAGCTAATTTCACTTATGCACAGTAGTCTATCCAGCAGGTCTAATGTTAGTCGGCTAGCATGTGGCGGGCAGCCACTTGATTTAGTTGGTTTGAGGACTGCCCTAGCCTAAGGCCACATCAATGTAGAGAGCCTGGTGGGTAGCACTTCACAGCATGCGTGTTCCTTGTATGCAAAGTGCTCCTCTGACTGAAGTACTGTAAATGGCACTGGTCCACTTTCAATCAGGCAGCAGCTTCAGCGGTGCCCCCAGGAGCTCATCACAGCGCAGCCTTAATAATGATACGAAATGTGTGAGTGTGTAAACCCCCTGGTGTGAGAGATGGACAGTGGGACCTTTATGCCTAATTAACTAGGAACGTACTGTGTAATTACCTACGAGTGTGCACTCCGAAGAGTCGCCTGAATAGCGCAAGGATGGCGCATGCACAAACTCGCACACACACACACGCACACTCACCCGAATGCACGCGGACAAGCACGTATCTTGGAAAGATATCGATGTCGGCATTGGCCGTTGCCGTGTGTGCAAAATCCACCGAGACATCATAGCAGAGGATCTTAATCTGTACATCTAACTGGCTTCCATTCAGCCAGGCTCCACTCTAAACCCAATCCCACTTCATTCACCTCGCCCCCCCCCCCCCCCCTCCCCCCTCCACCTCGGGGATTAACCAGGAGAAGCGACGAGGACAGACTGCCAGATGTGGCTCTGAACCTGCAGTTGACCTGTGGAGATTGAAGCCGACCTCGCCGGGTCTGGAACGAGGCCCCTCTCCCATGGCCGGTCCAGAGCGCCCACGATGGGACACCCTTTGGGATACCAGAGGTCTCCTCGGGTCCGTGGGGGGAAGGGTACGGCTCTGTCTTGGGTGGAGGGGAGGGGGTGTCAAAGGTCAGCTGCTGCTGTCTGATGTCAGTAAATAATGAAGAGGGGGGGGGGGGTAGGTAATTAACTGTCTGCTGGCTGGAGAGTGAGAGACAGGGGAGTGGCTGAGAGAGAGAGAGTGAGAGAGAGGCAGAAGAGAGGGGCGGCAAGAGAGAGAGGGAGGGGGACGCAAGAAAACGGCAGATAAGTGATAAAGGCAGGCAGACAGAGAGAGAGAGAGAGAGTATAAAGAAGAATGGGATTGTCAGCCATTTTAAAAGGAAGTACTGTAGGGTCTCTTGTTCCAGCTTTGTGTCGATATCCCTCTCGACTCGAATGAATAATATTTCTTTCCAAGCCTCTCCAGGAGGAAGGTGGGCCTGCTGTAGCTGAACGGTCCAGCTCACCGACAGTTGAAAGTCTCTCGCAGCAGTGAAGGTAGCGAGGGCGTGCTCCATCTTCGTCCAGCCGTCAGTAGCGCCTCTCTCTCTCGGTGTGGTCGCACAGTCCGTGTCACGCACTCCTCTTCAGTTCTGCAGTCTCCTATTCTTCACCTTCTTCTCCCCAAATCCCATTTTCCGCCTGATTTCATAGAGCTATTTACGTACCCGAGCCAATATGCCTGAACAGGGTCTCTCTCTCTGTCTCTCTGTCTCTCTCTCTGTGTCTCTCTCTCTGTCTCTCTCTCTGTCTCTCTCTCTCTCTCTCTCTCTCTCTTTTTCCTCTCTCTCGCTCCATCTCCCGAAAGGGACTTTTCGGTCACTATGCTGCAGGGAGGGGTTTGTCACAGTGAGACATTTGACTTTCATCCCCAAAGTAAAGTGCTCGTGCGTGTGGTTACTCGGCCCACGGGGGACGGTGCAAACAGGCGCTCGTTGACCACGGTCCCAGGTGTCCACGCCTCCTGTCGCCTGCTCCACGTTCTGCCCTGTGGCTCCACACGCAGCAGGGCTGTACCCTGGCCACAGCAGGGACAGGAGGGGGGTCCCTGGGGAGGGGCTGGGGGTTTGACGCCTGTTCCCTTCCTCCAGCTGGGAAAAGCTCCTCGCTCTGGTTCATGGGCTAGCTTTAACCTGGAGCTGTTGGCTAGCTGTCTGGATGAAGTGGCAGTCGTTGTTTTGAGGACTGTCGTGGGTCGAGGGGTTTGGGTTAAAGCTGCCCAACCTTCCAAGTGTCGTTTTGATGGTAATTATGATGGCTATCATCATAAAATGTGTCATTGTCATTGATAATGATGATGGCTTCGCCTGTGATTTAAAGGATGGGTTGTAGAGTACCCTTGCCCGATGAAAGGTGTGTTTGCCTGCGTGCGTCTCTCTCCCTCTCTATCTCTCGTCTCTCTCTCTCTCTCTCTCTCTCTCTCTCTCTCTCTCTCTCTCTCTCTTAGACACACACACAAGTTCAATGCTCTCATTATTGATAGAGTTCCTGCAGAATGCGCTCTCTCTCTCTCTCTCTCTCTCTCTCTGGGATTTGGATGAACAACGTTTCAACTGTGGTTTCAAGTAACCATCCCCATAGCCTTGCTGAGACAAACTGTCTTTTCCTGTCCTCTCCCTCTATTTTATTCTCTCTCCTTTTCTCTCTCTCTTCTCTCTCTCCATCCGTTCTTCTGAAGCTAAAGAGATGATGGTCTTTTTCTGTTCTCCGCCTATCTGACCCAATTTATCACTGGGAGATCAGACCCGAGTCTGACAGAACAGAGCTTCTCTGTTTCTGACTGTCTACCTGTCTGTCCGCCTGTCTGTGTGCCTGTCTCTTTGCCTGTCGGCCTGTTTCTCCTCAGATCTGCCCCCTCATCCTCGTTTTTTAACATCTCTCTCTCTCTCTCTCTCTCTCTCCTCTCTCTCTCTCTCTCTCTCTCTCTCTCTCTCTCTCTCTCTCTCTCTCTCTCAGATTCTCATAACTGATTATTGTTCTTTGTCTCTCCAAAACGTTTCCAGCTGACTCATGCACGCCCCCCCCCCCCTCCTCCCAACACACAGCTTTTAGCAGAGGCTCTTGATATGGCGTTTCATGGACGATAGAGCCTCCAAACCTTGTACTGCCACACACACACACACACACACACATATAGACACACACACACACACACACACTTGTCTCTCCTCTTGTCTCTCTCGCCCACTAAAGAGATCTAGCAGAGTTCACGGTCAGTCTCTCCGAAGCATCAGGCCATTTCTCTCCTTGAACCTTCTCAGCTGTGGTAATGTTGGCCTTGCAGCCTCTGAAGCATGCTGTACACACACACACACACACACACACAGTTTTCAGCCGCTGGTGTTGCGTGCCCCTGTAATTGGATGAGGGAAATCGTGTTAGGAGGCTTTTGTGCTCCAGGCTGCAGCTCCTCGGTCTGCAGTCGCTCGTGTTGCAGCCCGCAGCGCATCCAGAGTGGGTGGACCTGACCCCTGAACCCCACTCCCAGGACCCCCCCCCCCCCCCCCCCCCCCCCCCCCCCCCACCCACCACCCAGAGGCAGGTGGCGGGCACTTCCAAGTGACGGGTTTTCTCCTAGGAGCAAAGTGCAAAGCATCATGGGAGTTGTGGCCTCCTTAAGCCGCCCGGCTGTAATCCACTTGGCTCCGATGTAGAGAGGTCACATCCTGACGGGGCTTAGCTGGGCTCGCTGAGAACACAGATACAAAGCCCTGGGTGGATTTCTACGTTTGGTTGACCAACTACCAAAACCCCCTGAGAGATATCCTGGGTTTCCATCATTAATGCCAGCCCAAGACGGACTCAAAGCTACCGTTTCGCCCCCATTTCCTCCTCTCCTCTCCCCTTTTCCCCCCCTGTCGTCTTCTGACCCCGTCGAGTTCACTATCTCCATTCTCACTTTCTATTGTTCAACACAAGTATTCCCTGCTGTTCTGGTCTGCTGGCAGCTTTTGACCAGAAATAGCTGGATCAGTGGAGAAGCTCCTCTGGGGAGGGGGAAGCATGTTGAGGTCAGGTGAGGCAGCAGGAAGGGGAGGATGAGGAAGGGAGGATGAGGGGGAGGGAGGAGGAGAGGCCTTCCTCACACCTCGGTAGTCTGTCACTCGGGGAGCTCTGCTCCCCAGACTGCTTCTTCTTCTTCTTCTTCTATGAATATTCCTCAAGCTTCGCCTCATGAATACATGCATAAGGTTTGAAACACGCCGGCAACCCAAGCCTTATTTGTTGTAGGTCTTGGATTTCTTTGTATGCCCCAAGTTAATACTCTTTCTGTGTGGTGTGTGCGTGCGTGCTCCTGTGTGTGTGTGTGTGTGTGTGTGTGTGCGTGTGTGTGTGTGTGTGTGCGTCCAGGTCTGGTCCAGAAGGTGGACCAGCGCCTCCCCTGTGGCCAACGAGTACCTGCTCCTGTCTGGTGGCGCCCGCGAGGGCGTCCTGGACCTCAACCCCGAGGAGCTGGGCGACTACGCCCGCGGCGCCGACTTCGACCTGGACTTCACCCTGCTGGTGCCCGCCCTCAAGCTGCACGACCGCAACCAGCCCGTCACCCTGGACATGCGCCACTCCTCCGCCCTGCCACTCGTGGCTCAGCCTGCGCCTGTGCGACCAGGCCACGCTGGCCCGCTGGGGCGTCTGCTGCCAGGAGGAGAACGGCCTCCCTCCGGAGGAAGAGGAGGAGGAGGAGGAAGACGAGGAGGAGGAGATGTGTCGAGGCGGGGGAGGGGGCGGGAGAGCCGGCGTCGGCGTCCCCCCGTCCCTCCACTCCCCTCAGTCGCTGGACGGCTGCTACTTCTCCCCGGCGCTGGTCGCCGACTGGTTCTGGGGGGTGGTGGGGGAGGCGGTGGAGGAGCTGAGGCGGAGCCCCCAGAGGGGCATCCCCGTCCCGGAGCGCCTGGAGAGGAACGGGCCCCTGACCACGCTGATCCTCACGGCGGGCTCCAGCCGCGTGCTGTACGACCTGCTGCCCGTGGTGTCGTTCCGGGGCTGGCCCGCAGTGGCGCAGGGCTGGCTGACGGCCAACCACTTCTGGGACGGCAAGATCACGGAGGAGGAGGCCATCTCGGGCTTCTACCTGCTCCCGTGCCCCGCCCCGCTGGGGGGGCGGCCCGACCGGGAGTGGAGGCTGGCCTTCTCGCGCAGCGAGGTGAGGGGGGAGGGAGGTGAGGGGAGGTCACCCGCCTAAGGGTTAGCCAGGGGCTGCATATCCACCACATCGTACACCAGCAGGATCACTTCATTCTACCGTAGCCAATTATCCAGCTTATCTTCTTTAGTGTGCATGTTATCTGTTTACCTATTTTTGTTGTGGTTTATGAAATCAGTATTTTAAATGTTAAACAGTCAAATTAAATACAATTTCATTTTGCACAGCCCTTATTTAAAAGTAACATCACAAAAGTAATATTTCGAAAACGACTCACCACCTCCTCCTCCACATCCTCCTCCACCTCCTCCTCCACCTCCTCCAGGTGCAGCTGAAGAAGTGCATCCCCTTCCCCATGGCCCAGGCCTTCCAGGCGGCCAAGGCCGCCCTCTCCCGCATCCTGGCCCGCCCGCGCACGGGCCTCTCCCCCTACCACCTCCGCACGCTCCTCTTCTGGGCCTGCGACCGCCTCCCCTCCGCCTACCTGTCCTGCCCCGACCCCGACACCCCCGCGCGCCTCCTCCTGGGCCTCCTGGACGACCTGGCGCACTGCACCCTGGGTAAGAGCTGCCCCAACTACTTCCTGCCGCAGTGCAACATGCTGGAGCACCTGACGGACAGCCAGGCGCTGCTGGTGGCCAGGAAGCTGGCTCACGTGCGCTCGGACCCGGCCGAGCACCTCCGCGCCGCGCTGGACCAGGCCAGGCAGGCGGGCCAGCTGAAGAAGGAGGCCACGGCGGCGGCGGCGGCGACGAACGGGCACGGCGGCGTGGCGGGCTCTCCCGGGCACTACCCGGCCAACGGCATCATCCCGCCGCAGGACGACAAGCTGGCGCTGCGGCTGCAGCAGCTGGTCACGGAGAACCCGGGGAAGTCCATCTCGGTGTTCCTGAACCCCGACGACGTCACGCGGCCGCACTTCCGCATCGACGACAAGTTCTACTGATGCCCCCGCTCCCCGCCCCCCCACCCCCCCTTTGGAGGGAGATGGGTCGGGTGGGGTGTGTGTGGGGAAGGAGCGGGGGGGGGGGGGGGGGGGGGCAGTGTTGCGTCTCGCACACATGCGCTCGCTCTCTCGCACAGGACGAGCTCACAGACACTGGAGGTGTGAACTGCGAATACTGCCGAGTCATGTTGGTCCCTACTGCCCTGCACAGAGGCTAATGCTAAGCTAACGCTAATGAGTGACGCTGCTGTCATAAGACTTGTACCAAAAAAAATAACGATCCAGAACCAGGCAGTCCTGGTAGACCTCCCGGGCTTCAACAGTGATGTATTTCTCTGGCCTCACCCAATCGGCTTTTGCCACGTTTTTGTCTTGTTTGTTACCACGGAGACAGCTGCTTGACGATCTCGACCCCACAGAGACATTTTCAGCTGGTGCTAGGACGGACTCTGCTTTGGAAGGTGATGGACGTGCACTCTGCTTCCAAACAGAACTTGTGTGTGTGTGTGTGTGTGTGCGTGTGTGTGTGTGTGTGCTCATCCGAAGAGCCTGTATTTGTATTCACGACTGAAAATCAACCTTAAAAACGGCCCTTCCTCCCCCACCAGAATGATTCCTGAATAAGAAGCTAAATGCATCTTGATACATGTGATGTAACTGAATGTAATACGTGTGTGAGGGGGAAATATGAGTCTTTGAGCAAAGAATTCAGTTCCCTCTTTTTACTGCTGTTTAGCTCTTCCTCTTTGTCGGTTTCCCCCCTCTAACCTTCCCCGCCCCTCTCTCTTGCTCGCTCTCTCTCCCCCTATCTCTTTCTCAGGTATTTTTTTTATGTTGTTTAATGATTATTTGTATTTGACTCACTTCAGACTCCTTGGAATGTTACCCCCCTAGAACTAAATGGTACGGGCCAAGGTTGTGCTCCATTTCAATGCTACCTATAGGATGGAACGCACCAAAGAGCCACACCGGAGGGGTGCTTAGGAGAGCCTCCTCCATCTTTTCCCCATTTGAAAAAGTCCCCGAACTCCCACAGCTGACTCAGTCAGCTGGAACTGGAACAATCCAGTCTTCACCTGCTCCCTCCTCCTCACTGCAACTGATCCAGCGCCAGACCCTAAACTTCCCCTCTCCCCTGCGAGAGCGCGAAGCCGTCCATTATTCACGAGCCTAACGGGTTAGCCAGGGGCTATCGACCACATGTAACAATAGCAGGATGGCTTCATTCTAACCTAGCTCTGTGTGTATCTCCTGTGTGTAGAAGATGAGAAGAAGAAGGAGGATGTCAAACGCTGGGCTAACCTTGCTGAGCTACACGGAGAACAGTGTACACCTACTATCTGTTTGTGTTTCTCATGTAGAAGTTCCAGAATGAGGGTGATGTGAGAGCTCGAGGCAGGTTATCCAGGACGGGGTAGAAACCACTGACAATGTTGGTACTCTTCTCCACGACGCTCCACGACGTCGTGGAGAACCACTCTCCGAGTGGTTCTCCAGGTCCGGTTCTGGTCCACCAGGCTTGTAGAAGGACCGGTTCTCCTGTCAGGGCTCTGAGGGAGTGTGTGTGTGAGGGGCACAGGGTGGGGGTGAGGCTGCTTAGTGACATGAAGGCCAGTGGCATCGGGCTGTCTGTCTGTGTGTGTGTGTGTGTGTGTGTGTGTGTGTGTGTGTGTGTGTGTGTGTGTGTGTGTGTGTGTGTGTGTGTGTGTGTGTGTGTGTGTGTGTGTGTGTGTGTGTGTGTGTGTGTGTGTGTGTGTGTGTGTGTGTGTGGTGTGTGTGTGTGTGTGTGTGTGTGTGTGTGTGTGTGTGTGTGTGTGTGTGTGTGTGTGTGTGTGTGTGTGCTCTAATGTAAGAGGTCAGTTTGGGACCAGGGACAGCAGCATGTCAGGGCTCTCAAGACAAACACCCTAATAATACCAGTCTCAACACTCCCCGTGTGTGTGTGTGTGTGTGTGTGTGGGGGGGGGGGTCTGGGTCTGTCCCTATCTTGTCCAGCCAGATGTGAGCCATTAGCGAGGGATGGAGGGCTGCTCAGAGTGTGGACATGGGCCTGTACGGAGATTAGCAGGAGAGAACGGGGCTTAGGGGAACACAGACAGATGCTCTTCCTCTCTCTCTCTCTCTCCTCTCTCCCTCTCTCCCTCTCTGCTCTGTGCTTCTGTGCCTCTCTCTCACACACTTTCTTGGGCCCCTGTTTCTCCACCTCCCCTAACCCTCCTTATTCTCACCCCGTTCTCTCCATCGGTCCCTCTCCTAATCTTTGTACTTTTCCTCTACCCTGCCTTCCTCTCTAGCCTGCCTTCCTCTCTACCCTGCCTTCCTCTCTACCCTGCCTTCCCTCATCTGTCGACTCCCATTCTCTCCTTGTAACTTCACATCATCGCACATGAAGTTTAATCTACCCTTCCTTCCTTGTTTCTTTCCTGCCTTCCTTCCTGCCTTCCTTCCTTCCTTCCTGGCTTCCTTCCTGGCTTCCTTCCATCCCCTCATCCTTCCCTCAGCTGGCTCACAGTATCACCATGGCAGCAGAGACGGGCAGAGTGAGATCCCCAGATGTCAGCTCGGGCTGCTAAGGAGCAGCACAGCATCATTACCCTCCACTGCACCGCTCACCGCTGACAGGAAACAAGGGTTTTGTAATTAGAGGGGTTGGGGCGGTTTTCTACTGTCATATCTACTGTACAGTTTGGTTACAACCGTTTTGTCTTTAAAGTGCTAGGGGACTTAGGGTTTGGTACTTGAGCGGGCAACAAGGTTTGACGGTTCTGAAGGCCTTTGTCGTGGGTACTGGTTTGACCCAAGTCGAAAACCAAAGCATGTTGTTCGGATGAAACAGAATGTAGTACATCGACTCAGGCAGAGTTTTGGGTGTGTAGTAACTGCCAAGTATCGTGCGTTTGTGTGTGTTTTTGTGTGTTTTTAAGCACTTTTAAAGGTGGGGCTGTTCAGCGTCACGCTGAGGCTGCGTTGACGTCGTCATGGCATTTCTGGAACCTTCCTAAGCTTAAAGACGTCCAGAATGCTCCCCCTTTGGAGTTTGTACGCTAGTGCTGAACCCTGCACTGTCAGGTCAGGTGTGTTACTCACCTATACCTTAATAGAGATGTACAAGTAGCGTGCCGTACGAATCAATATTTTATCTTTTGTGGGGAAAATTGGACCTGTACACAGGAGAATCCTGGTGGAGAATATCAGTGGCAAAGCAGCCATAGTTCTATGTCATTTCAGGAGGTCTGGATGATATTCTGAGAACTGTTCGGAGGGTTTCACCCTCTGTGTTTGTGTCACGGGCTTTGTTGAATATCCTTATTGCCGTGGACATGGTGGTACGCCATCCCTCTTGACATTCAGAGAACGCTGTTTGAACGTTCTTCAGCTTTCGTCTGTATTTCAATGTTATTTTAATGTGGAGGGAGATTCTACTTATGGGGGGGGTAGATCCAGATCGCAAGGTCATATGTTGTTAGCGGTCCGAACTCTCCAAAATGATTTTTGGTATCACTTAAGTATTGATGGTAACCCAGAGGTCAGGCTCGTGTTCGTCTGACGAGGGGGCCTTCGCTGACCCCTTGACCTGATTGTCCTTACCATTTCGACTTTTGTTTGTGCTTAACTACTGATAATTATAATTCCTTAAATTCTGTGTTGATGCAACTGGTTTAGTGATGAATGTAACCGATTTACCTCTGAAATCAACTATTAATCTATCAGTCAATCAGAAGCTGTGGAAAACCAATGTTATCAACTGTCTTCACAGAATCACTTCAGCTCCGATGGGGCTGCAATATATGACAATATCACTGTCTAACTTGAGTTCCTCAACAAGTGCAAATTATTCTTATTTTTATTTTCACATTTTATTTTATTGAGCTTGCTATCAAATAATCTTGAGTGTTACTGCTGTAGCATGGAATAAAATCACTACGTTTCAATCATAAAACTGTTTTATTGTGTCCTCATATTGAAGTGGAAAATGTTGTCTTGTCTGTTGGGAGTTGAGCTGGGAAGGTGTAATATCTGTCTTCCTAGTAGGAGTGCTGATCCAAGATCAAACTAACATGCAGAACACTGCACTGTACAGCCAATATAGACAACCTACCTGATCCAGGATCAGGTCCTAGATTCTGGACACTGCTTTAAATGTAAAACTGTTTCCTCAACAAACAAAAAGAGAACAAAAAAATAGTGTTTTTGAGGAGTTTTGGTAAATGAATCCAAATCCCTAATAGGAGTGCTGATCTAACAGATCAACATGACGGGTAGATACAGGATCCGGACATGACGGGTAGATCCAGGATCCAGACATGACGGGTAGATCCAGGATCCAGACATGACGGGTAGATCCAGGATCCAGACATGACGGGTAGATCCAGGATCCAGACATGACGAGTAGATCCAGGATCCAGACATGACGGGTAGATCCAGGATCCAGACATGACGGGTAGATACAGGATCCAGAGGATTACAGAGGGCTCTGACGGGCAGTCGCAGTACCGCGCTGCACCAACAGAGGGCGCTCTGAGACTGCGTGCAGCAGCCTGGCTGAAACCATGTCCAGGCCTGTCCTAGTCTGATAGTCACACCGACGACCAAGAACATCAGGAGAGAGGACGAGGGTGGGTGCAGAAGCCCTGCTGTGCCCCCCCCCACACACACGCGCGAGATCTAATTGACTGATGGAGGCAGTTTCCACTGGTCAGGGTATGCTCATGAATTTTCCATCGAGGTTACCTTTATACGAGGACAGCAAGGCGGACGCATGTGTGTGGTGAACAGCCAGTCACCTCGCAGGACGGACGCAGTGTGGCTGGTGAACAGCCAGTCACCTCGCAGGACGGACGCAGTGTGGCTGGCTCAACTAGTCCAATCCCTCACGCAGATGCACAATGTAATACACACACACACACACTTAAAGGTCACATGACATTGAAAACTTCACTTTAGGAGGTTATTTAACATTAATATGAGTTCCCCTAGCCTGCCTTTGGTCCCCCAGTGGCTAGAATTTTCGATAGGTGTAAACCAAGCCCTGGGTGTTCTTCTCCGTCTTTGAGAAAATGAAGGCTCAAACGCTCGGTTTGAAAATCTCCTCTTATTGACGTAACAAGGAGCCAGGCTACCGCCCTTCTCTCTGCTGTGCCCGCCCAGATAATCTGGCCCGCCAATGAGGAATTGAGCTACGATTGCGCAAGGGCGAGTGCAATTTCGTGTTTTCCTGCAGAGACATCATGCCATGGCTAGCAAACGAACGAAGCATAACAGTTGCTCAGTGCTTGGATGTACAAATCAACACACAAGTATTTTTGTAGTTCCGTCATCCGAGCCTCTAAACAATCAGTATCTTAATTTTATTTTCGCTGAAAATTCGCCTACACAACTTCTGTTGTAGGCGCATTTGTTTTGTATGTCTGCGCCAAACACTTCAGCCACGACTGTTTCCTCAACTTGAGCTAATACAAAACTGGCCTTGCTGAAATTAAATTCTGGATACTAACTCTCCTTCGTCCAGCTACTAACCTCGGACAAGTAAGTTAACTAACGCTATATCATTTTGTAGCTTTACTGTATATGGTTACCTAGCTTGCTATCCTTAGAATGTGGCTGTAACATTAGCTCTGCAGCTAACAGCTGAGTTACTGTCGCTATGGAAAGGTAGATAGCATCAAGTATAAGTGTGAATACATATGCTGTACGTGAGTGTTGTACACTTCTTTGTTATTTGGATAAACGTTCTGCTGTTGGTGTTATGGCGCGCGCGATATCCACCTTTCCCCTCATTGAAATGACTGAGTGTGTACCTCTGCAAACCAGGGTTATCAGATGAGAATGGGCAAATTCGAGGTATATTACAGCAACGGGGTTACAGCCATTGCGATACATCCGTTATAAACATTAGCGCATGGTGCATTTAAAGCTACAGACACCAAAACAGCGCGTTCTGAGGAAAGCTCCTTGTGGGACTGCTAGTAGTGGCTGTAATTCTGCACCAAGGCTGAATTTCGGGAAAGAGACTTCTGATACAGTATTAGGGGACCACTAAGGCCTATATAAAAGCATCCAAAAACAGCATGTCATGTGACCTTTAACTAATCGCAGAGAGGTTAGCAAACACACATGAGGACAAGTAGCAGCTCAGAGGCAGTGAGTGCAGCAATCTGTTAGTGCCTATTAAGAAGATTACAACACCAGGAATTTTCCTGGATTGTGTGACAGGCTTGGCTCAGAGACAGAGACAGCATGTTTTGGACAGGGAACTCATCGCTGACCCCATTGGCTGATTATATCACCCATGGAACAGACGGGCTAGCCTGGGCTAAAAATGACTCCGGGGCTGGTGCTGGTGGAGTAGAGATGGGCCTGGGCCTCACTGACACTGGAGCGGGTTAGGTGAAAGGTCAAAGGTCAAAGGGGAGGTCGGTAGACATGCCGCCTATAGCAACACACCAGTGTCTGTTGGTACCCGTTCTCTGCAGTGAGGGTGGAGGGAGACCAGAGAGAGAGACCAGCTCCCCTAACATCTGCCAGTGTGCAGCCCAGCTGCAGAGCTCCAGGGCAGGAGGGAGAAGGAGAGCCAGCCGTGACTCTGGGAGAGTAATTACTTTCCTTCCTTACCTCACCTGTGCCGTCTGCACACACCACTGTTGATTGTATGTGGGTGTGTAAGTATGTATGTTTATGTATGCATGTGTACGTTTGTGTGGGTGTGGGTTTGTGGAAGAGAGAGCGAGAGACACCTCCTGTCACAGTAATTGAGGGGAATGTGAGCCTATCTTTCCAACAGTATGTACCAGTCCATTTCTATCTCTCTCTCTGTGTGTGTGTGTGTGTGTGCATGTCTCAGTAATTGAGCAAAATATGAGCATACCTTTCCATCAATATGAATACCTGTCCATTTCTATCTATCTGCTTGCGTGTGTGTGTGTGGGGGCGTGTGTGTGTGTGTGTGTCCTCACATCACTTGCCCTCCTGCAGAGTGTAAAGTGGGCCAGTGTAACCTCAGCCTGGGGCCAGAGAGGCTAGTGAATGAGGCCAGCCAGACACCCTAGTAACCCCAGCTCTGAGATGACTAGTAAAGTAGGCCTGCACACACACACACACACACACACACACACACACACACACACACACACACACACACACACACACACACACACACACACACACATACAGTCAAGTGACAGGATGGAAACACGTCCCTTATACACAGGGACGGTAACTGGAGGAGGATGGCCTGCACAGCAATAATGAATTGTGTAATGTTAGCTGTGTGCTGTCCAGTGTGTGTGTGTGTGTATGTGTGTGTGTGTGTGTGTACAGTATCTGCACAGGAACAGCAGAAGTAGCATTATGCCCCGTTGTAGTTTATTTATTGAGGTCTGTTTCTTCACCTCAGGGTCAACGCCATTTTCCTACATTCCTCCATCCCCATAGCCTGATACCATCCATCTGTCATCCCTGTCCCCACGTACCCCCGTCTAAAGCTATCCCTCTCTCCTTACCCCTTCCTCCCCTCTCTCTTTTGGTATTTCTCTCTTTACCCCTTGACGCCAGTGTCTCTCTCCTTCCCTCACTTAATTTGTGAGAAACTGTTCTGGTGCCCGTATGCATTAATCTCCATTACAACATCACGTGTTTTAAGACTTTCTAGGGCGAGAGAGAGAGAGAGAAAGAGAAAGAGAGAGAGAGAGAGAGAGAGAGAGAAAGAGAGAGAGACAGCAGAGAGAATGAGAGAGAGACAGCAGAGAGAATGAGAGAGAGACAGCAGAGAGAATGAGAGAGAGACAGCAGAGATGGGTGTTGGTGCAACTCTTTAACAGCTCCACTGTTTCATTTCAGATGCCAGGCTGCCTTCAGCACCTTGGCCAGTCTCCCCTCCAAGAAGAGGAGTTGGGAGACTCCTTCTAACACACACACACTCTTCCGCATGAGCAATGATACACACACACACACACACACAC
>CM042875.1:3019437-3034437 GCA_023658055.1 Thaleichthys pacificus | reverse complement strand
GGACCAAGGAGCCTGTTTGGGGGCAGTGTTAGAGGGTGTTGGAGGGTGATCTGAGGTGAGCAGGACCTGAATGGGGGGGGGGGGGGGGGGGGGGGGTCCTGCATATAACATGTGCTCCTCCGTCACAACCACTTCAGTCGTCTGTCCATCATCTTCCAGGAGGAGGAGAGGAGACACATGCATCGCCGCTCCAGGGATGGAGGGACGGAGGGGAGGAGGGAGGGGAGGAGGGAGGGAGGGAGGGAGGGAGGGGAGGAGGGAGGGGAGGTGCCAAGGGGAAGGACACACTGAGGGAAGGAACAAAAAGGGGTTGGAGGTGAGGGAGAAGGAAGGAACGAGGAAAGTGGGGATTTGGGTTGGGATGGATGGATGGATGAGAGAAGGAAGAGTGGACGGATGAAGGAGGGATGAGAGGGAGGCGGAGAAGGGAGGGAGAGAGAGGGAGGTGGAGAAGGGAGCAACTGTCTTTCACACAGTGGGGTGAGTCATCTCACTCACTGCACTGTGAATGGAATAGAAGGAGTGGGATGCCTGCAGGGAAATACAGAGAGGATGAGCTAGAGGTAGAGAGAGAGAGAGAGAAGAGAGAGAGAGAGTGAGACATGACAGAACGGCCTTGAGTGTTACATGGGGTTGATCATTTCCATAGAAATTAACAATGTAAATGACCCATGTGTCCATAAGTTGACATTTAGTAGACAATTATCCTACAATCATCCCATGGTGCCACTCTAATATTTATATGATGGTGATTCACCCCAGAGACTTGAGTTTGATGACGTGTATGTGTGTGTGTCAGAGTATAAGGAATTGCCCTTGAAGTACCTGGGGACCATTGTGTGTGTGTGTGTGGCGCACGTGTGTGTCTAATCACTCCAGGGTCAATCACAGCATTTGATGAAATGGTGAATAACTGTGGTTAAACGTTTCGGCCAAACCCTCAGGAACAGCACCATTACTACCCCCCCCCCCCCCCTGTGGTAATGGAGTACTGTGGGAATGTCATCCAATGCACACACACACACACACACACACAGACGGAAACACATGAACAGGGGTACAAATACCACAGAACACAGACCCAAACACACAGATGGAAACACACACACACACACGCTGGCACACAAACTTGGAGAAAGGAACACAAGAACAGATGCACGCAAAAAAAACACTCGCTACACGCCCACACACATACTCGCTACACACACACAAACACACTCGCCACAGAGTCATTCATCAGTGAGGTTTTCTTCGTCAGATCTGCAGGCGGGCTGTGGCTCTGCTGATGAAGATTTAGGAGATGCTCTCCTCTCTCTTAGTATCTCTCTCCCCCCTCTCTCTTTCTATCTCTCTTTCTGGTCTGCTGTTCTCACCTTCTCTCCCTCACTCTGTCTCTTGTTCACTCTTTCTTTCCAAATCATGTTGTTCCCTCCCTCCCTCCCTCCCTCCCCCTCCCTCCCTCCCTCCCTCCTCCCTCCCTCCCTCCCTCTCTCCCCATCCCTCCCTCCCTCCCTCTCTCCCCCTCCCTCCCTCCCTCTCTCCCCTCCCTCCCTCCCTCCCTCCCTCCCTCCCTCCCCCCTCCCTCCTCCCTCCCTCCTCCCTCCCCTCCCCTCCTCCTCCCTCCCTCCCTCCCTCCCTCCCTCCCATCCCTTCCCTCCCCTCCCTCCTTCCTCCCTCCCTCCCTCCCTCCCTCCCTCCCTCCCTCCCTCCCTCCCTCCCTCCCTCCCTCCCTCTGCTTGCTAGTGTAATGGATGTTCACACCAGGAGAAGGCAGATGTCACACTCACAACTTATGAAGTTATCTGCTGTCACACACAAAAGGTGACCTTGGGGACTGCAGTCATGGCTGTGTGTGTGTGAACGCACGTGTATGTGTGAGTAGTTCTGTGTCTTTGCGTGTTGTGTAGGTGCTTGTGAGCCTGTGTTTGTGAATGTACATTATGGTGTGTTTGTGTGTGTGGAAGGTCAGTGGAAGCTTCTAGATCTTTCTCCCGGTAGTCAGTCATTCATAGCAAGGCTGTTGATACACAGTGACCTCCAAACAGGTCGTCCTATGTTCCCTTAGAGCCCCAGGGTACACTGACAACACATAAATCAAAGGAGGGTAAAAACACACGCTAACACAGTACACACACACACACACACAACACACACACACATACACTCACGTAACACCAACAACAAGCACTTATGTACTCAAGCACACTCAAGATAATCACAAGACACACACAACACACTCACACAAGACACACACACGCTCACTCACAAACACACGCACACACAACACAGTCATACAACGCAAACAAGCGCAGCTCGTGCACGCACAAGCTTACACACACAACTACGACAAACTAACAGAAACTCACTCCAGTGCACAACATTAAACCCCAATGCACACACATGCGGACACACAGTACCACCATTTTTCCTCCAAACAACAGATTCTGATCCAGATGTTATTACAAAAAACGAGAACATGTATGTATTGTGACGCCTAATTGAAACGTTGATGGTTTCCAAAATTCCTAATGTGAAATATTACAAAGAGTCACTGGATGCGATGGAGTATGTCGCCTCGGTGGTTATATCGTCCGTTTAGAAGGTCACACGTACACACATGCCACGCTCACACCAAAACACACACCCAAACACACACACCACACACACGTTCCTGGCAACGTGCAGGTTGTGCTCCACTCGATGGAGAAGTCCCAGATGAACGGGGGGCTTCAGCGGGCTCCGCAGACGTTCCTCCATCGCTCATCTCCCAGGTTTCCCCCTCCTCCTCAAAGTGAGGGATGAGCATCACTCTGGGAACTTCATGGAGGAACGCTCAGGGGAGAACTGGAACCAGTCACAAGAGGCTGTCGTGTGTGTGTGTGGGTGTGTGTGTGTGTTGTGTGTGTGATCAGAGTGAATTTGCAGGCATTTGAGCCACCGCCCCCCCCCCCCCCCTCCTCCCCCCCAGTGACCAGATGCTGGTCATTTCACGTCTGTTGACTTATTTACATTTTTGCAATCATGGGATTACATGAATATTTATAGCTGTGCTCTGTCCCTGAGCCACATCTGCCTCTGCACTGTGTACAGTACTGTACGTGTGTGTGTGTGTGTGTGTGTGTTGGTGAGATAACAAGAGTGGAAAATACTTTCTTTATACAGTACACGTGAAAGTGTGTGTGCACAGTGTGAGAGTGGGAAGTGTACTGTACAGTATGTTCTCCCCCAGTTTGTGTGTGTGTGTGTGTGAGAGAGTGTGTGTGTGTGTGTGAGTGTGTGTGTGACTGTGTGAGTGTGTGTGTGTGTGTGTGTGTGAGAGAGAGTGTGTGTGCTGTGTGTTTGATGGAGGAAGGGAAGCTCCAGACTCTAGTTGAAAGGAAGTGTGGGAACCACCATGTTCTGACCCCAGGGAGAGGAGGTGGGGGTGGGGGGGGGGGGGGGGGCTTCCTTGCTTGAGAACAGCCTAGCTGGGAAACACCAGCTGGAAAAAAAAAGCCAATTAACATTTCATGGAATCCGAGGCTTGCTAGATACCCACACTCTGTCATCTCTCTCTCCTCTGGCCTCTCTTACCAAAGTAAGGCTGTTTCAGTTAACCCTGCAGTACAGCACAGATGAGTTATAGTAGAGTAAATAATGGTTAAATAAAAAAATAGTAGTAGAATAGACCAAAGCAGAGTACAGTACAGTCTGTTCTGGGATGAAACACTGGCATCTTTAGGGACATTATCTACTAGGTGTTTATTATTAGTGAGATGTGAGCTCCAACAGAGTTACCTCAAAAGAAGTTTGCAGTTTCCTGCCAAAGATCATTCAATTACAACAGGAAGTGGCTACAAGGTTACCATGACACCATAAACAGTGGTTCCTATCCAGTAGCTCTCTCATTCTGCTGGTGGTTGGAGGAAGAGACATAAGGGAAGGGCATTCCGGAACACAGCCACTGTCATGATACCTCATTGGCCACCTGTGTATTCTGTGGCAGGTGTCGCACTCTATAACGTCCCCCTGTCAGTAAACTGCTGGTGGGAGATTGTCGGTTCCACTTGATGAGTCACTGAGGTGTACAGCCAGGACTGGTTATGTAACGGCTGGACTGGGATGGTGTGCTCTCTCTCTTCCCCTGTCTTTCTCTCTCTCTTGTGCTCTCTCTCGTGCTGCAACACACATCCTCAGAACATCACTCAAGTTTAGTCCAACTGTGTCGTGTGTGTGTTTGTGTGCCGTCTGGTCGTCGTGAAAGACTACACGTACACAAAATGGATCCTTCTGTGGTCATACACTTATCCACACTCACAGAATCACTTAAGTTAATGCTATCACCAATACGCCCACCCACGCACGCACACACACACACACGCACACACACACACACACACACTCGCACACACACACACACACACACACACAGTGACAACAGGGTTCACATGATTTAAGACTCCGGTCAGATTCTCCTCCCACTATCTCTTCCCTCACACACTCACAGGGTGACAGAAAACACACACACACCTTCCTGGTTTCCAGAGGACACACACACACACTCTGATACAATCTTTTCACTAGGTCTCGTCAGCGTTAGGGAAGCGTTCAGGAGCCAGCGTTCAGTTAGTGTTGACTGCGGACCTCTCCTGACCCTTCCACTTATCATCCATATTTAACAGCCCTGACTGACAGGGTCACACTCATCCCTGCATCTCATTCCTTCATCCCCTCCCTCGTCCCCACTCCTTGCCGCGAGAGCCAGCACACCCAACACACACACTGGTATCATCAGGGAAACACTCCACCAATCGTGTGTCAGTTACAAGGCTAACAAACCAATCAGCTGTCAGTCATGAGTACATTTTACAAACAGCTGGGACAGTAGCCCCGGGCACCGCCCACTCAGCACCGTCTGAGTCATGTCATTGTGTATATTAGCTGTCAATCATCCTATAGAAGGTCCCTTCCGCCGGCTGTGGGTCGGTGACATGTTCCCCTGCCTCGTCTGAATGCATGATCCAATTTGGTCTGTTTGGAGCATTCATAGTATTTACTTCTGTGCTCAATCCCACTCACACACACACGCACACACACGCTTCTCCTCACATACGCATAGTCTCACTTTCACACACCCACGCGCTTTGGCGCACACTTACACACGCACAAACTTTGCACATACAGACAAATCCACATCCTCATGCACACACACACTGACACATACGCACGCACACGCACGCACACGCACGCACACGCACCCCGCAGCTAATGCCATCAAAGAGTACACTCGCCTGTCTTTCCTCGTGAGCCAAGCTGGAGTTCAGCGGGGGGGGGGAGAAACAGTCAAGGAGAGAGACAAGCGAGGAGACAGGCGGGGAGAGAGACAGGCGGGGAGAGAGACAGGCGGGGAGAGAGACAGGCGGGGAGAGAGACAGGCGAGGAGAGAGACAGGCGGGGAGAGAGACAGGCGGGGAGAGAGACAGGCGGGGAGAGAGACAGGCGGGGAGAGAGACAGGCGGGGAGAGAGACAGGTGGGGAGAGAGACAGGCGGGGAGAGAGACAGGCGGGGAGAGAGACAGGTGGGGAGAGAGACAGGCGGGGAGAGAGACAGGCGGGGAGAGAGACAGGCGGGAGAGAGACAGGCGGGGAGAGAGACAGGCGGGGAGAGAGACAGGTGGGGAGAGAGACCGGCAAGGAGAGAGACAGGCGGGGAGAGAGACCGGCAAGGAGAGAGACAGAGGGGAACGAAGGAGAGAACAATGAAGACGTGAGGTGTCTCCTCGGAGGGTGACACAATCGACAGCATTAAAACAACGGGGAGATGATGTAATGAGCACGGAGGATATGGACGTGTTCATCTCAAGTCACACGTGACTTCAAGTCTCTGTGTGTTTATAATGAGGTGGGGAGGTATTCTGAGGGAGGCACGCGGGCCAGGTGATGGGGGAGAAGCCTGAGGCAGCAGGAGAGAAATGAGAGAGGGAGATGAAGAAAGGGAAGTTATTGGTGTGGGACCGAGGAGATAGAGAGAGAGGGGATATCATCTCACACTTCGTCTTCCCATCATGTTCTGTTCGTCCCTCGATCAGACCATGAGACCCCCTCTAGCGGTCTCCACCCTCCTTTCCTCTGCCATCTTCTCCCTCTCGCGCTCCCCTCTCCATTCCACCTTCCCCATACGCCCCTCCCTCCATCCCTCCCTCCCTCCATCCCTCCTCCTCCCTTCCTCTCTTCCTCCGTCCGTCTCTCCATCTTTCCCCCTTCTCCTTTCCCCCCTCTTGGATCACAGCGGGCTAATCTCAATCTGTTTTTCTGTGATATCTCAACAGCTTTATTCTAATTGTAATGCCAGCCCATTGGGCCATGCCAGTCCAATCCCTGTCCAGGGCCAGTCTCTGTGCCAGCCCCCAGCCGGACACCGCAAGACTCCACACTATTAATTGCTTCTTTTCATTTTTTCATTTTTTTTCTTGCCCTCCCTCTCCTTTCATTTCCCCTCTCTATTTCTCTCTCTCTGTTCTACTTCAACATATTGTCAGAGCTTGTTGAAGGCGAACGAGCCCTTGCTGTATTTGGGTCATGAATGATCGCAAGCTCTAACCGTGATTTAATACCCAGATGGGCAAACGTACATTCCCTATGCTGTCAAATAAGGTCATGTGCAGTTGTTGTCGATACTGATGATGATGACCACAGTCGCCTTTGACCCAGAGGCCCCGGAGCCCACACTCCTGCGTGTGTGCGAGCGTGTGTGTACTAATCTGTGTGTGTGTGTGTGTGTGTGTGTGTGAGTGTGTGTGTACCCAGCTGTTTGCTCGCACAAGCCCTCTCGCCCCCCATGTGTTGATAGCATCATCATAATTAGCATCACCTTCTTAATCCTTCCCCTGAAAAACCCCTGACTAACATTCCATCAACATACGCTAATGCCTTTACATAACGCCAATCAAATGCTTTGATTAAAACCACAGAAATTAAGCGTGTCTCTAAATGCTCAGACTTAATGACTGGCTACAGAAGCTTCTGGAGAATGGAAATAACACAAAGCTGTGAGGTGATGGAAAAGGAGAGAGAGAGAGAGAGAGAGAGAGAGAGACAGTGAGAGAGAGAGAGAGACAGAGAGAGAGAGAGAAGAGAGAGAGAGAGAGAGAGAGAGAAGAGAGAGAGAGAGAGCGAGAGAGAGAGAGAGGAGAGAGAAGAGAGAGAGAGAGAGAGAGAGAGAGAGAGAAGAGAGAGAGAATTCAAAGAGGGAAGGAAGGAAGGAAGAGATAGGTGGAAGAGAGAGAGAGACAGGGAGAGGGGGAAAAGAGAATGAAAATAAAAGAAAAGCTAAATACAAAGAGGATCGAAATGTGTTTATAGACTGTGGACAGGAAACAAACACAAATCTCCAAAATCTAAAATAAATCGCCATCAAAAGTTTGCACTCTTTTTCAACTCTGTCCTTGGCAAGTCTAAAAGAAAAGAAAACAAGCAAACAAACACAAACTCACAAAGTAGACAGTGTGTGTGTGTGCGTGTGTGTGTGCATTGGGTGATTGTGTAGTTAAGACAATACTGTCTTCAGCCACTCTGCTGTGTTCTTTACTTTCTCTCTTTCTCGTTTTCTCACACGGTTTCGTTCACTCTCTCCATCTCTGTCTACTCGGTTGAGACTCTTTAAGTATTTAGAGTCCTGAGGACGTCTCCCCCATGCTCCCCTCTACTCCTTTCTCCATTCTTCTCTACTGTACTTCTCTCCTCTGCTTGAGTGCGTGGAGCAAATGTACTTCCCTCGTCATGCAGTCGCTTTCACTCCTCTCCTCCTCACCTCTCCTTCTCTTCTCTTCTCCTTTCCTCTCCTTCCTCTCCTCCTCCCTCTCCTTTCTCTTCTCCTTCTCCTCTCTCCTCTCCTCCCTCAATCAGGGCTTAATTGAACCCTGTTTAACCCCAAAGTCAGAGTGAGTGACTGGCTCACAGATGGATGGAAATTGGAATCTCTACACTGAACGCTTAGGCAGCTGGAGGGAACAGCCTGCCTGCACTCTGTCCTCGCTCTCCTCCTCTCGTCCTCTCTCTCTCTCCTCTCTCTCTCTCTCTCTCTCTCTCTCTCTCTCTCTCCCTCCCTCCTGCCATCTCCCTTTCTTTCACTCTCTACCTCTCCTCTCTCTCTCTCTCTCTCCTCTCTCTCTCTCTCTCTCTCTCTCTCTCTCTCTCTCTCCTGCCATCTCCCTTCTTTCACTCTCTACCTCTCTCTCTCTCTCTCTCTCTCTCTCTCTCTCTCTCTCTCTCCTGCCATCTCCCTTTCTTTCACTCTCTACCTCTCTCTCTCTCTCTCTCTCTCTCTCTCTCTCTCTCTCTCCCTCCTCTCACCTCGCTCGTCATCCACACATCCACACACTTTCTGACACCACACACACTGGGAGAGATTCAGACGAGTGGGTGCTGCTCTGTGAACCGTGCGTTGCTGTGTGTATCCAGACAGGCTTCTTCTCTCCTCCGCTGTGTGGAGAGAGCGAGAGAGAGAGAGAGATCGAGGGAGACGAGAGAGAGAGATAGAGATGAGAGAGACGGAGAGAGGGAGAGAGAGAGAGAGCCTGAGGTGGAGGCTGGAGATCTCGCTGGTCTATTGTTCTAACTGCATCTGTCTGTAAGTGTACCACTGAAGCCACTGTTGCGGGACCACTTCCAGCCCCCCTCAGGGACTCACAGACCACATCCTCCACTGTATGACAGGTGGCTGTTTGTGTTGTGGCGCTTGTCATGTTGTCGGTACAGCCGAGATGTTGTTGCACGAGCCCCAAGAGCCATTGAGGGCCCCGCCCTCCCCATATGCTAACGACAGATATAGCTAGCCCCTCTACACCCATTATGCTAAAGAGAGCCATTCCCCCTGTCTCTCCTCCATGTGCCAGTTTTGATGGATGTGGTCTGACATGACCTGGCCAGGATAACTGGGCGACCCTGGCAGGCTAGCTGACCTAGTTTGTTGACTGATGATAGAGAGGGTTGTCTGTGGAAACCCATGCCCTCTGGTTCGCGTTCATCTGCATATCATGCGCTTGTTAGACTGTACTTACATCCCACGAGCCTGCCAGCAGAGGACTGCGTGATTAGCATATTGTCAACAGGGCAGTGTGTGAAGCTAGCACTGTGTGTACAGGTATACAGTCTGTTAGCCTGGTTGCGTTGTGTGTAGCTACAGAATGACTGTTAGCAATTGGGTCACAAATCCGGTCAAGCCCTGCGGGTGGGGGGTGGTCGGGGGGTTGGTTAGCCACTGTGTACAGGTTTACACAGTGTAGCATGCTAGCATAGTTGTGTCGCCACTATTTCCTCAGCATCAGCTCTGTGCTTGTGTTGGTGCTGGTGTGTTTTCGGTTGTGTCTGGTGTGTGTTGTGTTGTTGAGCCTGGGGTAGTGTTGGTATAATACCCTTGCCTGTTAAGGCTGAATTATATGTTTATTAAAGTTCCCCCGTTTAGGACTGTTCCCCTCAGTATCAATCCTTGTTTGGGAGCCATTTGTCTCCGGCTGTAGCAGGATAACAAGCGCTGACTGACATTCAGAGTCTCATGTATTATTGCATTATTGATGGTAGCAACTGTGTCGCTCTCTGGGGCATTAATTTACCCCCCTAGTCTTATCAGGAGCAGTATCTGTGGATTTATGTAGGCCCTCGATAACTCTGTGGACTCAAGGTAAAAACACACACACACACACACACACACGCACAAATGCATTACACATTGCACACACACATAATCACACACACCGCACCCGCATCTACCCCACTATCACACTGCCCATTTGTTGTTTTTATGTACAGGAGTATGGTAAGTATGCTCAAGGTGTGTTTATCTTATCGTTCACGATACGATATTTATCTGTGACACTGTGTCGTGGGTTTTTGTCGCTTGAAATACGAACCCATCATGTAAAATGTATTCTTGCATTTCTTTTATGGACTGAAAAGATGTCTATTGTAATTTCTGGATGCTTCGGGTGCATGTGTGGGTTGTTTTAAGCGTGGAATCATTCCTCAGAATGTGTTGACACAGATTCATGGCATTTGTGGAAAAATTTCATCTCTCATTTCTCTTCTCCTGTCTTTTTTCCCCCAGTCAACATTCCCAATACCACCTTCTCCTTCCACTTTCCCTTTCCTCTCCCTCGCCATGCATAAATGATGTGGTAGCCCTCAGCCTCCCTCCCTCCTCCCTCCCCCTCCCTCCCACCCTCCCTCCCTCCCTCCCTCCCTCCCCTCCCTCCCTCCCCCTACCTCCCTCCCTCCCTCCCTCCCTCACCTCCCTCCCTCATCCCTTCCCTCTCTCTCTCTCTCTCTCTCTCTCTCACTTCCCTCCTCTCTTTCTCTCTCTTTGTGTCTCATGGATGCGTGGGGGGGACGAATGCCTCCATCCCTCAGATCTGTAAAGATTAAGATCTCTGCTAATCTTTGCCCCCCCCCCCTCCCTCTCTCCGCAACCTCTTTGCTCCTCTCTCAATCCTTCTCTCTCCACCAGCATCAAGCAATCAACACTCCAGGACCCGATACTGAATCAGGGTGTATGGATGGATGAATGTAGGAATGGATGGATGACGGAATATGGATGAATGTGAGGTTGGAATGGTTAGGCGGAAGGAGAGAGATGAATGGGGGAAAGATGGATGAGGAAGGACGATGTGAGGAGTGGTAATTTCAGTTGCATGTGGTTGAATATGGGAATGAATATGTTAACTGAAATGACTGATATGAACAAACAATGGAGGGTTTAATCCACTAAATTATAGAGTTCAAATATATGGAGCTGTTTGACCTTGAGAAAGTGACCCTAAACAGAACACACACACGCAAAGTAATCAGATGGTCTGATCTGTTCTGTGAGGGATCATCTCCTCCAGGGGGCGTATGTGTGTGTTGTGTGTGTGTGTGTACGCTAATGAGTGCATGCCCTGTGTCTTCCCACACACACAGCATGTGTGTGTGCAGGTGGTCTCAGCAGCACACCATCAACCCTATGCATGTCCCCATCCGTGGTCTTTTTGGGTCCCAGACTGTTAATCTCTCACACAGACACTGTCTGAACTACCAGTCTCACAATCCCTCCTTCGTGCAGTCCTCTGCCAATGCTATGATTGGATGAGATGGAAGTTGGACTCCAGTTTGACTGCTTAAGTTCTGCAGCGTATGAGGTCATGGTTTTAGGGTTTAGTGAAGAGATTCAGAAGGACTTCAGCTTAATGACGAAGCGAGTTTAGAAAGGGGTGCATGTGGCGTTTCAGGAGAGTGTGGAGCTAAAATTAACAAATGACCCAACGCAGCTTTATGTAATGAGAGGGATTAGAGAAACAGGGACGAGTCACCTCTGCCGTGGCAGAGAGAGAGAGAGAGGGAGGAGGAGGGGGAGAGATAGAGAACGGGGTGGGCGGGAGATAGCGGGAGGATGAGAGAGAGGGGAGAGAGAGATAGAGACTGAACTGGGGCCAGGGCGGGTTTGGGACGGAGCGAGGGTGAAGCGAGGGGAGAGAGGGATGAGAAGGAGTAGAGTAGTTGATTTTCCGAGGGGGTGATCTGTGGTCAGCGCGCCACCCCGTCACGCCACACTCGCCGACATGCTCAAAAACACATGCCGGAATGTTCTTCTGACATTATGACCTCACGCACGCCCACGCACACGCCAACGCACGCGCCCACGCACGCTCGCACGCGTCTCTCCCCCTCAGCCTGTCCCTCCCATGGCCCCCATTGTTCCGTCCATCCATCTCTGTCTCTCTCGCTCTTTCTTCTGTCGTCTTACTCCCTGGACGCCTCCTCTGTCGGCGTGCTCTGTGGCGTGTCTGAACAGCAGGGATGTCCTTTATCTCCCTCTCCAGTTTCCAGCCTCTCCCTCCACTCGCAGTCAGCCGGCGGGAAACCCAGGTGTCCTCTGATCCGCTGCTCTGCCCCAGACATGGTGGCCAATGCCTCAGTGGCTGTCGGCCAGAGGAGTGCTTGTGAGAAGCCGGAGAGGGAAGGAGAGAGATGGGAGATACCCGTAGAGAGGAGACGAGGAAGGAGATAGGAAGAGAGGGAGAGAAAGTAGATGTGTGTGCTGCGGGAGGAAAGGATGGCGGTAATTGCCCTTGTTTTACAGCTGAGAACACCGCAATACGTCTTGTGTGTGTTGCGTGGTGTGTGTGTTGGGTGTGTGTGCGTGTGTGTGTGCGTGTGTGTGTGTGCGTGTGTGTGTGTGTGTGTGAGAGAGAGCTCCCACGGGGATGCGAGGGAACCCTGCTGTGTTCTCCTAAAGACTCAGATAGAGTGAGAACACAGCGTGGGTGAATCCCTCATCTCCGAACCCAGAACCTGGGAACACCAAAACCCAATATCTCACCTTCTCACCAGTCTCCCCATCAGGTCCATTTCCAGAGGAACAGCACACAACATGGCATACAGTAGTGCCAATGATCTAGTCACACCTGTGTGTGTGTGTGCGTGTATGTGCACAATATCTACGTGTACATGCGTGAATGTGTATATGTCTACATCAATTCATGCGGGTGGCATTATGTATGGTGTGTGTGTGCGTGTGTGTGCGTGTGTGTGCGTGTGTGTGTGCGTGTGTGTGTGTGTGCGTGTGCGTGTGTGTGTGCGCGTGACGCACGTCCTGGTCTGACTCATGGTGGCAGTAGCTGTACGTCCTTGTCATAGTTGAGGCTTGTGGATCGCCCCCTGACAAGCTCTCTCTGTTTGTCTCTTTCATCCAACGATCAAGGGAGAGAGAGAGACAGAGAGAGAGAGGAGAGAGGGAGAGAGGGAGAGAGAGAGAGAGAAGGAGAGAGAGAGAGAGAGAGAGAGAGAGAGAGATGAGCAGAGAGCGGAGAGAGAGAGAGCGGAGAGAGAGAGAGAGAGAGAGAGACGAGGAGAGAGAGAGAGAGAGAGAGAGAGGAGAGAGAGATGAGAGAGAGGGAGGGAGGAGATGGGGAGGGGAGGGAGGAGGGAGGGAGGGAGAGAAAGCAAACTAAGGAGAGGACAGAGGAGAGAGAGGAAGAGAGAGGACAGGACGAGAGAAAAGAGAGGGAGAGCACAGTGAGAATAAGAGAAGGGGGGACAGAGAAAGAGCAAGAGAGGAGGGAGAAGAAGAGTGGGAGGAAGAAGAGGAGTTTGGCGGAGGCGGGCGGAGGAGGATTTTGAGACAGAGAGGGAGGGAGGGAGCAGAGTGACAGGGAGGGCGGGAAGACAGGGAGGGAGGAAGAGAAGCAAGTGGAGGGGCTTAGGGAAATACAAGGCACGTTTGAGAGAGAGAGAGCGTAGGGGAGGGGAGAGAGGAGAGAGAGAGCAAGGGGGAGAGTGAGAGAGAGAGAGCGTAGCAAGCATGCTGCCAGTGCTGCCTTGTGCACAGTGAACGGGGACATTCTCCTCTTTCAACACACACACACACACACAACCACACTCGTGCTCCACCATGCGCACACTGAAACGGAGAGGTGCCTCGCTCCGAGATTGAGACGCACACACACACAGAGGCACACGCACAGGCAGACAGTCACCGGTGTGTGGTGATTAGCAGCAGGGATAGTGAGTGCTTTCGGAGCCTGTTTCGGAGGACGTGAGGGCAAGAGACCGGACCACTGTCAATGTCGGACCCCCCCTCCCCTCCGTGCGACCCCCCCCCCCCCCCCCCCTACCCAGATGATCCGGGGAGCCAGTCAGTCTCAGGCACACCGGGGTCGACGATGCACAACCTGCTGTGAAGTCTCTCTCTCTTCTGCTTCCCTTCATTCTACCTCTCTCTCTCTCTCTCATCTATCTGTGAGCATTTGTGTGTGTGTGTGTGTAGAGGACTGAAGGACACGCGACTGTGCTGCGCTGTAGTTAGTGCGTAGAGCTGAGAGTTGGAGCTTCTGATCCGACAGAGGGATAGACCCGCTGCTCCTCTCTCTCTCTCTCTTTCTTTCCTTCTCTCTCCTCTCTCTCTCTACTCTTTCGCTCGTTCCCGCTCCTCCACGCTCCCTTCGTTCATCGAATGTCACCTCTATCTGGTGGGAACCGCGCCGGATTTCTAAACCCTCTCTCTCTATCTCTCTCTCTCTCTCTCTCTCCCTCTCTCTTCTCTCTCTCTCTCTCTCTCTCTCTCTCCTCTCTCTCTCTCTCTCTCTCTCCTCTCTCTCTCTCTCTCTCCTGGGGGTGTAGGTAATAAAACATAGACAGGAAGGAACACGCTCTCCGTTTACTCGTCCGCCCTCCTCCCTCCGTCCTCGCGCCTCTCTCTGGAGCTGACACCACAGGGTCGGACCGTCCCGGTTTCCAGACCCTTATTTCTCCTTTCTTTTTTGTCTTTCTTTGCGTTTGTCTTTCCGATGGAGGGATTGTTGAGGATCCACTAGAAGATGTCAGGAGCTGCATAGTGGCTGCCTGCCCAGTCCGGTCATTATCGTTCTTGACGTTTTTTTTTTCTTCCTGTTGTTGATCATTTAACGTTCCGTCGCTTTCCGTAAACCGGAACAGAGAGCTTTTGGACTTGTAAGGGACTTTTAAGGGATTTCGTTGTCCTGCTAAATATCTGACTGACGGGTCTGGGGCAAAGTTAGCTGGAGTTCCAGAGAGGAGGGGCCGAGTAGCCCGGTTGGCGCCCGGAAAGGAGCGTTCACTCAGGGGCAACGACGAAGGGAGAGGCTGCCTCTCTGGTTCTGGCTGCCACTGCTGTTTCCTGCACAAACAACGCCATGACTACCCACCTGCCCCGCGGCCTACGGCGACGGAGGAAGAGCGACGTATCAGGGCAACAGATAAACAACAACAGCAACAACCGAACCAAGCAATTACCAGATAACTCCGTCCCACGTCCGTCTGTACGCCGGCAGGACAGCACCACAAACAAACAGTGGGTAACCCCACCCCTTCTCCCCTCTTCTCCCCACTTATTCATCCTCACACCACTCACCAACCACACACCCTTCCATACGCGGCCTCTTACTCCCTAGCACCTCGCCGCCCGCCCCCCGCCCAGAAACAATAAAACACGAGAAAAATCACAGGCGTGCCAAACAAAAACGGAAGACA
>CM042875.1:3017905-3019337 GCA_023658055.1 Thaleichthys pacificus | reverse complement strand
CAGTCCAGCCACCCAGTCTGTTCTCAAACACGCGCCTGAACAAGAGGCTAAAGCTCACCCAGGGAAATCAGGCACAATGCTTCCTGATTGCTAATCAGGCCCTGCAAAGCAGGCAGCTGCTAGCACTGTTGGCATCTATGGATACCACCCCCCCCCCCCCACACACACACACACACACACACACACACACCACAGATACACAGAGGTGAAGGCGCACACAGAAAAGGCACATGTACACACAAATACCCTTACTCTCAGGCACACACGGAGACATTGCACAGATGGTGCATACACACACTCATACACACACTCATACACACATTCATACACACACGTGCACCCACACACACACACTCCAATCACCAGTAGGGTCATGCAGAGAAAAGCAGACCACACTACTCTGAAAAACAACTGAAATCAGTTTAAGCATACGTACTGCCCCAGCCCTCTCTATGTCTCTCTCTCTTTCACTCTCTCTTTCACTCTCTCTCTCTTTCATTCTCTCTCTCTCTTTCACTCTCTCTCTCCCCCATCTCTCTCCCTCCCTCTCCCTCTCTACCTCCTTCTGTCCTTCCTTCCACCATATTCCTTCTCTCTCCCTCTCTATCCCTCCTCTCTCTCTGTCTATCTCTCTCTCCCTCTCTATCCCCTCTCTCTCTCTCTCTCTCTCTCTCTCTCTCCGTCTATCTCGCTCTGTCCTTCTCTACCACACCTCTCTACACCCCCCCCCCCTCTCTTTCCCCAGCATGCACCTGAGCTACTCAAGGTTACTACCGCAATTTGGGTCATCAGCGTGGCCCCATTCCAGCCACACACACACACACACAGACAGACACGCGCACACACACACACACCTCTGTCCATTCTCTGACACCTCCAGGTGGTGGAGACTCAATTACCTAGTTGACCTCCGACCCTGTGCGAGCCCAGCCAGAGAGAAGGTCTCAAATGACACACCGCGGCCTGTGGGGTCTACCCCTTTCTCGGGCTCCACCATTTTCTCCCATAAGTAGTCTATCAAGCATAGGCTACTGCTTCCTCTGGTCTGTGGTCTAAGCATACCGCTTTCCTCTGATAGGAAGTCAATGAGGCATGCGGCATATTACTTCCTCTGAAATAAAGTTTAAGGCGTGCTCCTTCCGCTGATCTGTCGTCCAGGCATACTATTTTCTCTGATTCTCAATCTGTAAGGAGGAAGTCGTTCCTGTGGAGGAGTGTTGGTAAATGGCTTGTCATCTCCCAAGCTGGCAGAGAGACCGAGGGGAGGGAGGACACCACAGAGGATCTCTTCCCCTCAGTATTCCTCCTCCATCACCGCTCTTTCATCACGGCTCACCCATTGAAGCTCCGCTTCACGCTGCCAGCTGACAATCTGTGCTGAGCAAGGCACACACACACACACACGCACACACACACGTTTGCAAGCGCACAC
>CM042875.1:2950405-3012905 GCA_023658055.1 Thaleichthys pacificus | reverse complement strand
TGATGCATTTCTGAAAAGGTGTCTTTGGCTGTGAAAGTGAAAACATAGCGAAGAACATATGAAAAACGCCAACACACGCATTACACACACTTTAAGTGCTTATCACAGTGCAGTTAAAATGAATCACTCTCGGGTCCAAGTTTGACGAGAGAGATGCTGGAGAGAGATGCTGGAGAAAGAGAGAGGAGAGAGAGGGGAGAGAGAGGGGAGGGAGAGAGAGAGAGAGAGAGAGAGAGGAGAGGGAGAGAGAGAAAGGGGAGAGAGAGAAAGGGGAGAGAGACGTTGTAGATGGAGAAAGGGTGTGATGGAAAGGGCATAGGGGAGAGAGAGGGAGAGAGAGGGAGAGAGAGGGAGAGGTGTAAAAGGAGAGAGGCTGAGGAAGAAAAGGGGGACGGAAAGGGGTAGAAGGAGTACAAAGGATGGAGAGAGAGAGAGAGAGGCAGGAGGAGGACAGAACATGAGATTGTTAGAGAACCACAACCCAACAAACACAAGTATTGATTGAATTGTCCTCCTACTTCTCCCTCTCTCCTCTCCATTCTCTCTCTGTCTCTCTCTCTTTCAGTTGCTAGGTTGAGGACTTTATTTTTCATTTATCTGTGCCACCATGAAAAGAGGAATGGAGGACGGAAGGGTACAGATACTGTGCGGGGAGTGCATCCAAAAAAAAGAAGGAAATCAAAATGGAAAAGAGAGAGAGGATGGAAAGAAAATGGAGAGAGGGTTGTTAAAAAGGAGAGTGAGCCGAAATGGAATCGGATGGGTGAAGTGGAGTCGAGCTGAAAGAGAAATGGAAGGAGAGAGGGGGGGAGAGAGAGGGGGGGAAAGAGAGGGGGGGAGAGAGGGGGAGGTAAAGTGGGGCTGGGCTCTCCTCTCTCCACCTCTCTTCCCCTCCTCTCGTTATCTCGATTAGCACCTGCTGAGCTAACGAGGCCGGCACTTGGTTGCCACGGCAACGCCTTGTCAACCCCCCCCCCCCCCCATACACACACACTAGCTCTTACACTACTTACACCAATCTCATCCCCTTTTACCCCTCTCCTCCTCTCTCCCCCATCTCCAGGTAATGAAAGAGAGATAGAGTGAGGGATGATGTGGAGGAGAGAGAATGGGGGATGGAGGGCAGAATTTACACTCTATTTTTTTTTTTTTTTTTTTTTCTTTATCTTCTTTTGTAATTATTACCATAGGCCTAGCGTCTGGAGCCTGTTGACTGTGTGTGTGTGTGTGTGTGTGTGTGTGTGTGTGTGTGTTGTTTATGCACTGTGTCCTGTAAGTACTGATAATTAAGCTGTTTGACAAGATCAATATAAAGTCCTCTCCTCATCTCCTCCTCCACTCTCTGCATCTCCCTCTTCTCTCATGTTCTCTCTTTTCCCCCTCCACCTCTCTCTTCTCCTCTCTCCATCTACCCCCGGATAGGTTTACGCCTGGAGAACTGAGACAGTGTACGCGTGATTAACACATTGTTTTCACTCCACAGAGAAAAGGGAGAGAGGGAAAAGAGAGAGAGACACAGACAGAAAGGGTAAATGGAAAGAGGGGGAAAAAAAATTCGAGAAGAGAAAAAGCAGAGATAAAGAGAGACATAAAGAGAGATTGTGTGTGTTGTCGTGGTCACCAGCGCTGGCTTGTGATTGGCTGGCGGGGTGAAGCTGTGAGTGGGCTCCAGCAGATAGCACCAGGATGGATGAGCTCTCTGTGGACGAGCCTGGCTGTGGCTTCCCTGTATCCCTCCATGCCCTCTTCCCTCCATCCCTCTTCCCTCCATCCATCCTCCATCATCTTCCCTCCATCCCTCCATCCATCTTCCCTCCATCCCTCCACCAATCCCTCCATCCCTCCATCCCTCTGTCCCTCTGTCCCTCCATCACCTTCCATCCCTCTTCCCTCTATCCCTCCATCCATCCCTCCATCCCTCTATCCCACCATCCCTCCTCCCTCCATCCCTCCATCCCTCCTCCCTCTATCCCTCCATCCCTCTTCCCTCCATCCCTCTTCCCTTCATCCCTCCTCCCTCCATCCCTCTCCTGAGATGGAGGGAGGTGCAGAGGAGAGAAAGAAGGGTGGACGTCAATGAAAGGAGAGAAAATCCTAGTGGTGGACAGACGAGTCTGTGTAAACACAACGTGTGTGTGTGTGTGTGTGTCCGTGTCACACAGGACTAGGTTTGTAAATGTCGGGCGCAGATGGACTGCTACTAACACACAGCAGCCTAATCAATGTTTAATGAGCCAAATCTATAGTATGAAATTTTAATGCAGACAATTTGTGTCTCTGTGCCCCTATGGTACGGTAGCAGGCAGTATTAGTGTGGGAATGTGTGTGGTGTGTGTGTGTGTGTGTGCGTCCCAACCACTCCCTGAAGGCCCAGGTTGTGTGCTGTGTCACTGTGCCAGGGCGAGATTATACACTGAACATGTACAGACCTGGTCCTCCCCCCCCATCTCTCTCTCTCTCTCTCTCTCTCTCTCTCTCTCTCTCTCTCTCTCTCGCTCTCTCTCTCTCTCTCTCTCTCTCTCTCTCTCTCTCTCTCTCTTTCTCTCTCTGTCTCTCTCTCTCTGTCTCTGTCTGTCTCTCTCTCTCTCTCTCTCTCTCTCTCTCTCTCTCTCTGTCTCTCTCTCTCTCTCTCTCTCTCTCTCTGTCTCTCTCTCTCTCTCTCTCTCTCTCTCTCTCCTCTCTCTCTCTCTCTCCTCTCTCTCGCTCTCTCTCCCTGTCTCCTCTCGCTGCACCACCAACACTGCAAATAAACTGTCAGAAAGTTGCTGAGGAGGAAAAACTGTTAAAAAAAATGTGTGAGTGTGTGTGACAATGGGGGGCCACGCAGAACCAGACAGAATGAGATGGACTTTGAGTGTGTGTGTGTGTGCTGCGTGGTAGCAACTGTCACTGCCAAACACCTGCACATCCAAGCAAGCCTGGCGTATGAAACACACACACACACACAGCAGAGGAGGAGGTCAGGAAGGAGAGTAGAAAATGGCTGCCTTCATTAGCCCTTTAATAGCATGATTGCCGGGAGAGACAGAGGTCGATGCGGCAGGAATGACAAAGGCAGAGATGGGGGGGGGGGGGGGGGGGAGAGAATTAATGAGATGGTGTGCTTCTGATTTAGTGTATGAGTGTATGTGTCACGTTTACATGTACGTGTTTATGTTGTTCATGCAAAAGTTTGAACGAGCTTCTGAACATGATACTTTTTGCTGAACATAACAGATTTAAGGAGATTGTTGTTGATTGGGTGTGTGGTGTGTGTGTGTGTCCATACGGTATACGTGTGTCTTCTGATAGACAGATTCATCTGCTCACTCTGCGGCTCAATGAACACACCAGGGGGTCATGTGACTGCTCCCCCGCCCTCCCTCCCTCCCTCCACCAATCCGGTGGCTGGCAAGGAGGCGGCTGCTTACCAGGGAGCGGCTGAACGCCGCGGCGTGTGTTTTGATTTGAATCTGAATTTTAAAACATCTCCCTCGTTACGTTTCCCATTATTTAATCATTTATTCATAGGGGCCTCAGATGCAGAGCAAAACTCTCCCACGCCACAGACGCCAGCACAGCCTTGAACTTGATTTGGCTGTCCTTCCGTCCCCTCCTCCTCTTCCTTCCTTCCTTCCTTCCTCCTCTTCCATCCCTCCTCCTCTTCCTTCCTTCCTTCCTTCCATCCCTCCTCCTCTTCCTTCCTTCCTTCCTTCCTTCCTCCTCTTCCATCCCTTCTCCTCTTCCTTCCTTCCTTCCTTCCTTCCATCCCTCCTCTTCCTTCCTTCCTTCCTCTTCCTTCCTTCCTTCCTTCCTTCCTCCTCTTCCATCCCTCCTCCTCTTCCTTCCTTCCTCCTCTTCCATCCTTCCTTCCTCCTCTTCCATCCCACCTCCTCTTCCTTCCTTCCTTCCTCCTCTTCCATCCTTCCTTCCTCCTCTTCCAACCCTCCTTGCTTGCTTGCTTCCTTCCTTCCGTCCGTGCCTCCATCCCCCTCTCCACACAAGTGCCTTCTGAGGACTCTGGGACAAAGGGAGGGAGAGATGGATTGAGAGAGAGGATGAGAGTTGGAGGAGAGGAAAGGGGGATATATATGAGAGAGAGAGAGAGGGAGAAGGGGATGACAGGAGAGCAGAAGGGGAGGCAGAGAAGGGTAGCAGATGGAGGGAAGATGAGAGCTGTGGCTCTTGGGAAACATAGAAAAACAGAGAGAGAGAAACAGAGAGAGAGAGAGAGAGAGAGAGAGAGAGAGAGAGAGAGAGAGAGAGAGAGAAAGAGAGAGGGAGGGAGGGAGGTCATAACCAAGGCAACGGTAGCCATCTATGATCCATACTGTGTGTCCAGTGTGATGGTGAGATCTGTCCTCATCCAACTATCCCAACTGTCCCTCTCTCTCTCTCTCTCTCTCTCTCTCTCTCTCACTCTGCTTCTCCCTCTGTCTCTCTGTATCTCAGACACACGCACACACACCAGTCAAACCACACTGGTGTCAAGATAGATAGGCAGGGGAGAAAGAAGAGCAACAAAAGGATATTGAAAAAGGTAACAAATGACCTTCTCTTATTTTCATTTCTTCTGTCTTTGTCTCTCATACAGACACACACACACACACACACCATGTCCCCCTCTCTCACTCGGCTTCTTGCTAATGGTTATTTACCTTGTTTGAAAAGGGCTTTGCTTTCTCACCATCGAGAGACAGTGTGAGAGGCAGCAGAGAGAGACGGGGGGGGGGAGGGAGAGGGGGAGAGGGAGAGAGGGAGAGAACGCTAACCTGGGGAAGCAGAGGACAGAGGGTGACAGGAACAGAAAATATTTCATTTGCTTCTTTTTTTCCGTTCCCTGGCGACACCGCTCCGACTACAAAAGTAATGAAAGTGAAGGGCTGGTCGGGGAAAGAGGGAAGGAGCGAGAGATGCAGTGGGAGAGAGGGAGGGGGTGCGAGAGTTGGAGGGGGAGAGAGAGATGGAGGGAGGGAGGGAGAGAGAGAGAGAGGGTGCGAGAGTTGGAGGGGGGGAGAGAGATGGAGGGAGAGAGAGAGAGAGAGTTACATGTCAATATTTGCTCCCTTTGGCTGTGCAGATAGACACAGATACATGACAGTAGCTCTGCCTGTAAGCCAATTCAATAACCACAGCCTTGTTTGGGATGAGGAACACCAGGCAGGCCATGAGGAGATAGGGGGAGACAGGGGGGAGGATAGGCGAGGGGGGGGAGGCAGCCAAGGGCAGGAGAGGGACCAGGAGAAGCCGACGGGGTTAGGAAAACGGTGAGAACGGAATGAGAAGGAGAGGAGGAGGCGGAAGAGAAAGGAGAGGACCTGATGGGGAAATTGAAAAGCATCGAGAGGCCAGGGTGAGGGAGGGAGAGGGGAACGGACGAGAGAGAGAGAGACAGAGAGAGAGAGAGACTCAAACAAACAATGACTCCTCGAGCCGGTCGGATGAGAGGTCTGGAGTGGACATTTCCCAAAAGAAGCCTTTGAGAACAACAAACAGTGAGTAATGACGTGGGGTCTATAAAACCGCACCTCGCCAATATCACCGGCGCGGAGCCTCGCGGTACGCAGGAACGCCAGCTGAACACACCACCCTCGTCATAACGACCGTCAGCGGCGATCTCCGGCGCCGCTGCATGTGGTTGGTCGCCGAGTGGCAGTGTGATTAAAGCGCAGGTGTCGTGCCGTCTCCCCAGGTGATAGACCGGCCCCTCCCCAGTGTCACAGGCGCGTCACGGGGCACAATGGAGAGTGACAGCGATAGCCGGGTCCATCACTCACTCTGCCAAGAGAGAGGGTCAGAGGTGACCCCGGATCCCCATCTGGTTCAGAGGGAACGCCCCGCTGGGAGGGGGAGGGGGGGGGGGGGGGGTGAGAAGGGGGGGGGGAGTTTTCCAGCCACGCCCTCAGTTACGCATCCTGTGAAGTGTGTGTGTGTGTGTGTGTGTGTGTACGCAGTCACAAGCACGCGCATGAATGTGTCACGCAAGTGCGCCAGTTTGGCTTGCTTAGACATGCATGTAGACACACACACACACACACACACACACAGCTACCTCCCAGGGGTTGAAGGGGGAGGAACAAACATCAGAGGTGATCTGTCATGCTATGTAGCTCTAGTGTGACAGATGGACACACACACACACGCTGACTCTCTCTTTTTTTTTTGTATCACATTCACACACACGCCTCCCTCCGCCCTTATCCATCTCCCAGTGAAGTGGGCTGGGTCATGACCCCAGGAACCTGACCCCCCAGACAGGCCAGCATATGGGGCCAGTCCCCCTGAGGTCCTGATGTATGGAGCTCACACAGCCGGCATGGCAGAGTCAGCATCCCTACTCCACCTGGATCTAACACTGACCATGGAAATCCCACTTCTGCCCCTTGCTAATACAGGACGTTTGGGGGGAATTGACTATTCCCACAGTAAAATCATTAGTATCTTCTCTTATCAACAATAAGCGCGTCCTTGGACGTGCCAGCGTTTGGTTCCTAGCAGAATGGGTCTCGTCTCTGCAGCTGACCTCTCCGGCTCGTGGCAGGAACCAGGTTTTAGTTGAGTTGAGTTGTATTGATCCAAGCATGCACCTTCACCTGCTGTAATCCTCCTCTGTCAATATGGCGAGACCAGCTCTCCTTCCGCTCGATAATATATAGCAGACAGGAAGAACATACTATATGCACATGCACCTGTGCACAAACACACACACACACTAAAACTAGCCAATCTCTTTTGAGTGAAAGCCAGTCACCCACCATTTAGTCATCAGGACAGAGGGGGAGACAGTGAAAAGAGAGAGAGAGGGAGAGAGGGAGAGAGGGAGAGAGAGAGAGAGAGAGAGAGAGAGAGAGAGAGAGAGAGGGAGAGAGAGAGAGAGAGAGAGGGAGAGAGATGGAAAAGAGAGAGAGAGGGAGAGAGAGGGGTATGGAAAAGAGAGAGAGGGAGAGAGAGGGAGAGAGAGAGAGATGGGAGAGAGAGAGAGAGGTATGGAAAAGAGAGAGAGAGAGAGAGGGAGAGAGAGAGGGGTGGAAAAGAGAGGAGAGAGTGACGGTGGCACCTATGTGTGCATCCTCATTCAGGAACTGTCAGTGTTAAATGAAGATCTAACCACTCCTGGCTGCCATGTCGCTCAGCCACAGCCACTTAATCCTGCCTCAGGAAACTAATGTGGATGGACACCACACACACTCAAATACACACACACACACTCAAATACACACACACACACGCACACTCAAATACACACACACACACTCAAATACCACACACACACAAATACACACACACACTCAATATACACACACACACACATTCAAATACATTCACTCACACACACTCAAATATACACACACGCACTTACACAAACACACACACACTCAAATAAACACACACAAGTACTCACGCACACTCAAATACACACACAAACACAAACACCCTCACACACATTCAAATACACACTCAAATACGCACACACAGCCTGTCACCTTAACAGACATGGTCTTAACTGGCACATTAACTGGTGTCTAGATCAAGAGCTGGGCCTCTGGTCTGGTATCTCTCTGGTCTCTTTAGATTCAGATGGTCTGTTTCCTGCCAGAAGGTCACCACATTGACATCTGAAGGAAAACAGCTCCACCTCCAGACATTCTCATTAACACTGCGCTGGCCTGTCTCAACACACACACACACACACAGGGAAATGCACGTGTACTCACATGTACACACTGACACACACTCTCTTTCTGTATCCACATCACCGCATCTTACCTTTCTAGCTTTATATCTCCAGCTCCTCGCCCTTCTCTCCTTTTTCTCTCTTCCTTCTCTCCTTTCTTCTCTCCTTCTTTCTCTCCTTCCTTCTCTCCTTCTTTCTCTCCTTCCTTCTCTCCTTCTTTCTCTCCTTCCTTCTCTCCTTCCTTCTCTCCTTCCTTCTCTCCTTCCTTCTCTCCTTCTTCTTTCCCTTCTCTCCTTCCTTCTCTCCTTCCTTCTTTCTCGTCTTGCTCTCCTTCTGTCCCGTCTGTCAGGGTGTCTGGGACACAAACCCTGGGCGGTGCTGTGGCGGGGTGCGGAGCTAATGACAGATTGGCTGTAATTAGCCCTGAGTAAACAATTAACACAGGAGGGAAACATTGTCATGCAAATCACACACACCTTACATGGCACAATGCAGGCCCATACATTTGCAGTAATTAGGTATGCCTTCCAGGTTGTCTCTTTCATTCTGTACGTGTCTGTGTTTCTGTGTGTGTATCGTGTGGGTCCGTGTCTTTCTGTGTGTTTCTGTGTGTTGTCTTAGTACCTTCCTTGTTTAATTATTTCCCTTTTAGTTGTTTCTTTTTGCTAAGTCTGTCCTCATTAGAGCTTATGGTCTTACAGTAATGGATGTTTGGAAGCAAAGCCATATACAATTGCTGCCAAATGAGGTTGCGTGCATGTGTGGATGCCTATTTGTGTGTGTGCTGAGATGGAAAATGAACCGGGCCATAATCACGCCCACATTAGCAGCCACCAAATTAGCCTCCTCCCCGCCCAACGTGCCTCCACATTGTCCCACTGATGAATTAAATGATGTGTCAAGTACATTCAATGAGTGCCGCATTGTCTTCCTTTCGAACGCGGATCAGTTCGTTTCACAAACGACAGTTGATGGTTCTTTTTTAAGCTCACGGCGGAGACGAGCGGCCCACGGAGTGCCGTTCGGCTCTGTGTGTTCCGTGGATGTTAAGTTCTCTCCTGAGTGATCCAGCTCCAAATGGAGGCAGCATTACAGTAATCACACTCCCTCACTTGCCCCCCCCCCCCCCCCCCCACATAAAGAGCTTTTTATTTTATTTTTCGATTAAAAGGAAATCTCTCACGCTCTATTCAGTTCTTTTTTCTTCTTTTTTTTGCATCTCCATTTTGCCGATATTCTGTTCGTCCCGCTCTTCTCTGGAGTAATTGTGCTGATAGTGAACAGCACTGCTAATTAATTATGCAGCGGCTGAAAACTGAGGTGAGAAACGAACGACAGCATGAGGGGATGAGAGAGAGAGAGAGGGATGGAAAAGAGAGAGAGAGAGAGAGAGAGAGAGAGAGAGAGGGATGGGTGGTTTGAAAGTGGAATATCAAAGAAGGATGGTAGACAGGAGGTCAGGGTCGGCAGGAAGCAGAACAGAACGGAGGGAAGAAGAGAACTCCACTGGAGGATAATGAGGGTTAGAGGAGGGAACAAGAGGATGAGAGGAGAACAGAGAGGGAGTGATAATGGTTTGACACAGGGAAGTGTAGAGAGGGATAACGTACTGTTTGGAGCACGCGAGAAGCAAAGGAACGTCTCACGCACCCAGCAGAACAGAGGAACCCAATCCATTTCCCACAATTCAAGAGGTGACAGCCAAGAGCCACGTTGTCAGATCACTTTCCCCCTTTTTTTTCAATCTTCGTTTCTCTCCCTCCCTCCTTCCCCCTCTAAAGTATCTGCCCCTCTCTTCCTAATTGTTTCTACCTCTGCTTTGCGGTTTTTTTCACCTGCTTTGATCGCCCCACTCCCTCTCCGCATCCCTCTCTCTCCTCCCTGGACTCTCAGGACTCTCCCTCCTCTGCTGCCCCTCTGTTTCTCCTTCTCTCCTTCCCCCCCTTCCCTCCTCTCATATTCTCTGCTCCCCCCCCCCCCCCTCCACCTCCTAGCCTCTGCCTTCATCTCTCCAGTGGAGTGCTGGCTCCACTAATTAAAACCCTTCATCAGATTCATAATTAGCCATAATCAGTGCCTTGTAAATCATTTCCTCCTTCTCTCCCCTCATGTACTGAAGGCCAGGACGCTTGTGAAATAATTTAGGCTGCTTTAATACATCCAAATGCTGGCAAGCGCACAGGGACAAGAGGAGCAACGCTGGGAAAAAACATGATTGAGACCAACCTCCTGATTACTTTCACTCTCTTTCTATTTCTCTCTCCCTCTCCATCTCTCTGCCCTTTGTCGCTCTCTCTCTCTCTCTCTCTCCCCCCTTTCCCCCTCCCTCCGCCCCCTTATTCACTCTCCTCTTGTCTATTTCCACCTTCACTCTTTCTCTCTATGTATCCTCCTCCTACCTCCTTCCATATCTCCCTCTGTTCTGATCATCAGGCTGTGTAAGGAAAGTGACTGCCTCTCAGATTACAGCCCCCAACTCTCCACTCAGCCCACACATGGCCTGGCTAGCAGGTAGCAGGCTCACTAGCATCACTTAGCAGGTTAACTAGCATGACTTAGCAGGCTGGCTAACATGACTTAGCAGGCTCACTAGCATCACTTAGCAGGTTAACTAGCATGACTTAGCAGGCTGTCTAACATGACTTAGCAGGCTAGTTAGCATGACTTAGCAGGCTCACAAGCATGACTTTAGCAGGTTAACTAGCATGACTTAGCAGGCTGTCTAACATGACTTAGCAGGCTAGTTAGCATGACTATGCTAACTTAGCAAGCTATGTCCTGCTAGATAGCCTTCTATGAGGAATTTGCAGGCTACCTACAGTAGAAGCCAAGTGCTTGAAATCAGTCAACCAGACAGTCAAGGCAACAAATCAATCGAGGCTTCAGTCAGTGAGCCAATCAGTCCATTAACCAGTCAGTCGGTGAACCAGTCAGCCATAGTTACTCCTCCCTCTGAGCCTATCGCTGTTTCCGGAGGAATTAAGAGCCAATATTACAAGAATCAAATGATCATGTGACCCCCTGACATTCATACCGGATTAAATCTGACAGCTGATAGCATCCGCTGAACAGGGCTGCACTGGGAATGAACTGAGAAGGGGGGAGGCAGAGAGAGAGAGAGAAATGGAGGGAGGGAGGGAGAGAGAGGGAGAGAGAGAGAGAGAAAGGAAAGGGTGATAAGGAACAGCAGAGGGAGAGAGTGATAAAAAGACAAGGAGAGAGAGAGAGAGATAGAGGAACGGAGCGCTAGAGCTGAAATCCCTCCATCTTAAGCCTCGGTGGAGCGAATAGCAGAGCGGCTTAGGAAACTGGGAGCGAGGGAGCGACGGAGGGCTGGGGGGATGGGGGGGGGGGTGTCAGGATAATAGGAACACAGAGCTGGTTTGCCTCTCCTTTATGAGCCTGTGTTAATGCCCTGAAAACACACTCCTGACCTGGGCCTGGCGGTAGCTGGAGTCATTATTTGGATAAATGACATAACCTGTTGATTCTCACCGGATCCTCAGAGGCCCATATCTTACTCTCCTTCTCTCTTTTTCTCTCTCTCTCACTCTTTTTCACCTCATCTCGCTCCATTTCTCACTTGCTCCCTCTTTCTTTTTTCATGGTGCTTCGGCCTCCCTCCCTGCTCCCGTTCTTTTACTGTTTTTCAGTCTCTCTTTTCCTTTTTTCTTTTTTTCTTCATTTAGCAGACACTCTTATCCAGAGCGACTTACAGTAAGTACAGGGACATTCCCCCCGAAGCAAGTAGGGTGAAGTGCCTTGCCCAAGGACACAAACGTCATTTTGGCACGGCTGGGAATCGAACTGGCAACCTTCAGATTACTAGCCCTCTAGCTAACTCTGACATTTTTCTGGACGCATTTTCCCTCTCTACCTGCCCCCCACGCTTTGTTTCATCTGACTCTTTTAGCTTCTTCTCAGACGCTCATCCTTTCCATGTCTTTGTGTGTGTGTGGTATGTCTGAGTGTGTTTATGTGTATCTGTTTGTACGTGTGTGTAGCCTGCAGGTGTGGTGTAACCTGTTTCCACTGGAGGTGAATACCAGTCTGATGCACTGTCTTCCCCTCTAAACTTCATCTGCCAGCTCCTCCTCCACCTCCTTCTCCTCTTCCTCCTTCTCCTCCTGTTCTTCTAAACACTCACAAATCACTGGCCACTTGCCCTGCAGCCATCAGCTATCAATCAGTCTACCTCTCTCCCCTCCTCTCTCTCTTTCTCACACAGACACACACACACAATGCGTCTCTGTGTGTTAGCCATACAGTAACTGTTCTGGAGGACTGCCATGACAGCTTCAGCCCGGAGGGACCTGTTGTGTGTGCGTGCGTGCGTGCGCCGTGCGAGCGTGCGTACGTGCGTGTGAGCGTGCGTACGTGTTTGCGTGCGCCACATAAATATGTATGGTCACGCATGGTGGGAATGTGTGAATAATAAATGCATTGTATGGATGAGAATAGAGAGTCATATAAATGTTATATCTGCGAGAGAGAGAGATGAGTATTGAATCTCAAGCAGATTCCAAAGTATGTTTCTGTTGGAAGGAGTCCAGGACATCTCCTGGATAACGTCTCCACCTTACCGACTAGCCAGCCACATGATTACAATGATGATGATACAAGTGTTGTCTGATATCTCGGAACAGACACACTCACACCTCTGCCCATCACTCAACCATACACCCACTCACAGTCCCAGCAGCCGGCTAATGCATTCTGCTGGATCCATCTTACCTTTCCGTCGCCTTCGTCCCCCCAGCCCCGCCCCTGTCTCTGCTTCAGCCTATCAGACATGACAGTACCAGCTGGGCCCTTGGCAAACACAGTGAAGGAGGGTGTGTGTGTGTGCGAGTGCGAGTGTGCACCCTTGGTAGAGATTTGTGCATGTGCTTCTCAGTGTGTGTGTGTTCGCGTGTGTGCGAGTGTGCACCCTTGGTAGAGATTTGTGCATGTGCTTCTCAGCGTGTGTGCGTTCGCCTGTGTGGGTGTGTGTGTGTGTGTGCTGATTGCGTGTTCTAGCATCTGTTCCTCTGTGATCTGAGTCAGTGCTGAGTGATGTTGTTTTGGGGGTGGGGTTGAGCTCCGTGCCTCACCTCTATAAAGACAGCTGTCAACACTGGCACACTGTACTGTAGGTGGGAGACCTGGCATTGGCTGCTTTGCTGACTCAGTCCCAATAATGCCACTTTCTACCATTCGTGCGTGTGTGTTTGTGAGTGTGTCTGTGTTCTATTACTGGGGTTTTGTACATTTTAAACATTACTCAAGGAGACTGGTATGAAGAGGCAGTGACTGACACACACACTCACCCCCCCCCCCCCCCCCCCCCCCCTTTGTCCACTTTCACAAGCTTGCAGGAAACACTAAAGCCCTTATTGGAAACATGTGAGACGGGCAGCAGATGTGTCTGTGATTTCAGCAGTGTTGAACAAGGCCTCTCCTCCCTCTCTCTTCCTCCTCTCCTCCCTCTCTCTTCCTCTCCTCCCTCTCTCTTCCTCTCCTTCCTCTCCTCCCTCTCTCTTCCTCTCCTCCTTCTCTCTCTCTCTCATTCCCATCTCTCTCCCTCCCTCTCTCCCCTACCCCACTTCTCTCAGCTTCACGTTCTCTCCTCTCCCCAGCCCTCCATTCCCCCCCCCCCCCCCTCCTTCGACTCACTCCTACTCTCCCTCTGGGAGGGGAGCTCCTATTTCTCCTCCCCCTCTTTTTCGCTCCTTCTCGGAGCAGCTCTTGGGAGGTCAGTCACACCAGGACCAGACCAGTACCAGAGCTCTGCATTAATCCGGGCCTGATTAGGCTGAGTGAGCAGAACCTGGGACCGGTTCCATCAGACAGACGTCAGTCACTGGGGGGAAGCCAGTGGATCAGCCCAGACCCGTTTGAAAGCAGCCCCCCGAGGCTCCAACGAGCTGAGGCTGCTGATGGAGAGACGGACAGATGGAGGGAGGGAGGGAGCCAGCTCCAACCGTACACACACTCCACTGTTTATCCTGAACAGCATCCAACACCTGGGATCTGGAACAAGGGACGAGGAGGAGAGGGAGGAGGGAGGGAAGACGGAGAAGGAGGGAAGGAAGAAGGACATGAGGAGGAGGAGGAGGAGGAGAGGGAGGCAGGGAAGATGGAGAGGGGAGGGAGGGGAGAAGGAGATGAGGAGGAGGAGAGGGAGGGAGGAGGGAAGCAGGGAAGATGGAGAAGGAGGAGGGGGGAGGAGGAGAGAAGCAGGAGGAAGGAGGGGGAAGGGAGAGTGAGGAGAGGTAGTCAGAGAGAGTGAATATGAAAGAAAATGAGAGATGGAGAGAGGTGGTGAGGAGTGAAAGTGTGTGTGGGGGGGGGGGGTGCAGGTATGGAAAGCAGAATGGAGAGAGCATTAATGTATTCATAAGGAAAGTTAATTACGTTTTATGGTGAAGGTCTCTTGCCTGCTTAATGTCTTGTGTCACTGGCACATAGCAACGCGGCTTATACAGGATTTGATTCGGTGACAAGAAAAGAGAGGGAAAAAACGTCAGACTAGGAGAGTGGAGGGCCCTGAGGGGGAGGTGCGGTCTGAGAGAGCTGGACCTCAGGTGCACAGAGATGTGGGAATAAGGGAGAGAGGGAGGGGGTGAACGAGGTGATGAGTGATTGAGAGAAGGGGCTAGACTGAGGGGGAGAGCAGAACGGGGGATGTAGTCACCAAGGAGAGTGAGGTGGAGGGAGGGAGAGCAGGAACCAGAAAAGAAGGTAGAGTGGAGTCAAATGGAACAAATCCTTCAGAGGGAGAGAGAGGGAGAGAGAGAGAGAGAGAGAGAGAGAGAGAGAGAGAGAGAGAGAGAGGGAGGGAGAGAGGGAGGGAGGGAGAGAGAGAGAAGGAGGGTGGTCTCTACCGTCGCTGGAGGCAGACAGGGCAGTGCCAGTGTAATGGCTGTGTGTACGAGGTGTAGATCCTGCAGTCTTGCCCCGGAGCCATGAGCCGTTTAACCCGACCACAGCCGGAAAACTGCAGCTGGAAGGGACATGGAAGTGGATAACTTGATAGTGAAGTTGTCTTTTTCACATCCCCACCAGGAGAGGGGGGAGAAACATGTCTGGCGGCACCCGTAACGACAAGAGTCAGAAGGGTGAGGGGTTTAAAGGTGTGCCTCGGTCAGAACATGCTCCCCCAGGGCCCGGAAGATCACAAATCCATAGACGGTATTGCCCCCCCCCCCTCCCCCTCCCTAACCCCATGACCCCCTCCCCCAGTCTCACTTCCCCAGGGGCTCGTTTAACCACAGCACGGACGCTCTCGTCTGAATCACCTGCGCGCGTTAATGTGCATCGGCGCTCATTACGGCCGCTGTTGACGGTGATGTGGTGTGAGAGGCCTCCGGGCACCGCGTCCCCCGACACGAGTTAGGCTCTCTCCGGTTACACTCATCCCACACACGGACGCCCACGGCCCAGGGTCAGGGTGGCAGGGTGGCCTCATCATCATCATTAGTGTGTGTGTGCGTGCGTGCGCAGGTGGGTGTACATGAGAAATGGCTGTTTATGTGTTTGTATACAGTTATTCATGGTCATGGGCCTACTGTAGACACAGTTCTCAGAAAGCCAAAACCAATCTCCATGAGTCTGATATTATACTGTCACAAACGGTAGAGGCAACAAGGCTTCTCTGTCTGAGGGAGGGGAAAGAGAGAGGGAGAGAGACAGAGAGACAGAGAGGGAGACAGAGAGAGAGACAGAGAGAGAGAGACAGAGAGGGAGACAGAGAGAGAGACAGAGAGAGAGACAGAGAGGGAGACAGAGAGACAGAGACAGAGAGGGAGACAGAGAGAGACAGAGAGAGAGACAGAGAGGGAGACAGAGAGACAGAGAGGGAGACAGAGACAGAGAGAGAGACAGAGAGGGAGACAGAGAGCGTTTCACTGTGTGTATGTGTGAGACAGAGCTCCGGTGTGTGGTAGTGGTGAGAAAGTATTAACGTGTCTGATTCGGTAAGTGTGTGCATGCGTATGTTTGAGAGTGCATCGTTGTGTGTTTGCGTGTTACAGACCTCCTGTGTGTGAGTGTAAATGTGTGAGTGTAAGTGTGTGTGTATGCGCCTGCTGAGTCTCTGCTGCTGATGGCTATCTCTCGGAGAGCTCTATTGATTTGACAGAGGTAAATAATTGGTTCGTTCTACAGGCTGTCATGTTCAGGTTGATTGCTCTGCATTGGTGGTCTATCTGTACCCCTTATCTACTTCCATTTCTAGATCTTCTATTTTTCCTTCTTAGACTATCTTTCCTTCTTAATCTCTATATCTATCGATTGCAGCTAAGACTGAGCTATATGCCCATTTTTCCCGACAAGTTGTTGCTATTAGGAAATAATCCTTCCTCTATCCCTCTATGTTGCTATGTCCCATCTAGAGTTTTACACCGGTAAATCGACGGAAAACGAGGGGAGACATGAAATGCTGAAGGACGATGGTTGGGAGGTCGAGCACGACTCAGCCTTGCTGGGTCGAAATACAAGGTGTTGGTAGAGGCACACGGGGTCAATGAAATGGACTGAGGCTGAAAAGATCGTTAGCGACCCCTCACGACTCACACACGAACTGCACCTCTAGCCAAAAAGAACAGATTGAGTCGCACAAGCTTGGAGTTGTTTTTGAGTCAAGTTATGTGGTCTGCCTGTGTTGTGTCAAACTATTTCCCCCATTTCACTGTCATACGCATTAGCCTCCCCGCACCGGCGTAGTTCTACTACTATCGATGTTTAACATAAAGTTACCGACTGTAAAACATTCTAAATCCATGTTATAGGCTACATCTGTGTATTAACAAGACTGTAAGTCGCTCTGGATAAGAGCGTCTGTTAAATGACTAAGTGTAATAAAGTAAATGTAACAAGCGTAGCCCATCCTCTCGGAAACTATAGGCTACTGTGTTAACATTAAGCACTGCCCCAATGGAATGCTGGAAATTTCTGGAAAGGCGAAATAAATTGTCCCGACTTGAACAGGGAAGCTGGGTTAAACCTAGGCAAACTTCCTTTGCCACGTCTGAGCTCGCAGAAAACCACTAGTGTAGCAACTTGAGGAAATAGCTGCATGAGAGAACTTAAATTAATTAACGGTAGGCCTATATGTCTGACAAAGGACTTTTCACTTTCGCTTCGTCCTCGAAATATTACAAGAGATAAACAGACGTCATTCGCGTATTGTCGTTATCCGCTTGTCAGTAAACTCGGGTTTTTCGTTGAAAGGGGCGCTTCATTCGAACTAACGAATTAAGCTTCACGAGCTTACATACATGTAGCCTATCTAACGTCTAATCAAGATTTATCTCAAATTTGGCAGCACAGTGCGAAAATTGGACAGTAAATTGAAATAGCTATTAATTTGCATTCCGTCTGAGCTGAATAGCTTTTTTTTAATGGATACAGTAGGCTAAGGAAGTGTAGTCTTCAGTGACCTATTTCCTAAAAGGAAGGCCAAATACGGACAGTCCGTGGCTTGCTGGGTTTTACGCTCATTGAAAGACACATCATAGCGAAAAACCTTTGGTTATTTTATTCTCCATCATTGGGGAAACCAAAAATAAATCAATTTTTTCTCTCCTGCTTCCCCACGTGTGCCATGCTGCAGTCAGTGTCCATCTCTCACCTGATCACACTCTTGGCCCTGCTGGTCTCTGGGGTATCTACCCAGGAGGCCCCTGCCAGTCCCCCACCCATGGGTGACTCCAGCTGGGCCCTAGGTCTGCGCCTGTACCGGGCCCTCCGCTCCGAGTCCGGGGCCCTCAACACCTTTGTCTCCCCACTGCTCCTGGCCTCCTCCCTGGGGGCTCTGGGTAGAGGGGCTGGGGGTACCACCGCCAAACAGCTCCATAACCTCCTCCAGACACCCACTCCCTCCAAGAAACCTGGCCAGGCTGGGGAGCTGGCAGGGGGGCTGGAGTCTCTCAGCGAGGCCAATGGCACCAGCTTCAGACTGTACAGCTCCTCTGCTTTGTTCTCCAAGCATGGGCCACAGCTGAGTGAGGATTTCATGAAGGAGAGAAAGGGGAAGTTTGGGCTGAAGCATCAGACCCTGGAACAGGGGGATTCCAAGAGGGACCTGAAACAGTTCCATGCCTGGGCGAAGGAGGGCATGGGTGGGGTGGAGGGAGCTCCGCTGAGGGGTGAGATCCAGACAAAGACTGGAGCTCTGGTCGTGGCCAACGCCCTGCGTTTTAAAGGTGAGGAGAAACAACCATTCTAGAACATTCAGTCCACCTTACACCCCTCCCACAGTGCTGTTGCAGGAAATGTAAAATTCATTTGTGGAGGACTAAATGATGAGTGTGTAAATAGATTTGTGTGTGCAACCTCATTTAGTATAATTAGAGATGCTCTGTTCTCATTCACATCTGTGTATTAGACAGTCTAACCTGCTGGGGGTCCCTTAGATGTGGCTGGGTGGTTGGTTGTCTATGTTGAGCTGTAATTATGATTTATGCGCATGTGTGTGTGTTCCTTCAGCACTGCGTACGTGCCAGCTCGCCTAGTGAATAGTGTGTGTGCCAGGCAGCATGCACACCTGTGTGTGTGTAAGACCCCAGCTGGTGGACGCAGCAGATAAAGGATGACTCTCTGGTCTATCACTGAGAGCTTATTTATCTTCTGTCGGGAGGGGTGATGTGTCATCTTAAATAATTGAGTAACAAGTGTCCTGGCTCTCTCCCCCTGGCGTCAGGCCTGGCATCTGTGCTCAGAGTGCCTCCAAGTCTGCAGCTTTCACAGTCTGCAGCCTTGCTAGTCTGCAGCGCTTAAAGTCTGCAGCGCTTAAAATCTGCAGCGGAGGGGCAACGAGGAGTGGGCCTCAATCAACGGTTGTGCCAGTGTGGGCTTCACGCTCAGCACTGTTGGCTCTGTCTTCCTCTCTCCCTCCCTCTGTCTCTCTCCCTCCAGGTTATTCAGGTAGAGAGAGAGGGAGGTTGTCAGGGAAACATAGTAACCAACAGACAGCCCCCAGAAAATAGCATTTCCACCGACTGTAGATTGATAAGCAATCTAATTAATTTTATTTGTTTGATGTTTTTGACTTCGTCACTGAATTAGTTTCTATGTTGAGCGGTAGTTAGTTAGTTCATTAATTTTGGGGATGAAACATACAAATTAGATCACGCAATAGATTACATCGCAGGAATTAGATTACGCAAATTGGATTCAGAGTTTTGATTTATAATTATAAAGAAGTCGATGTTTCTTCCCTTGTCAGCCACTGCCCGTGCTCCATCCTGATACGTTTATTTGTTGGTGAATTTTGGCCCTGAAACATTCTCGGTCTGTGATGATGCAGCATTCTCAGAAAATCATCTTCACTGTTGTGATGGTGGCTGAGGATCCTCTCGCCGTGGCAACGACATCTGGTTCCTTCTTCTTGTTATTGTTTGTTTCTGTTTCATTCTTTTTTTTGTTAATTATCGAAAAGCGGAATGAAAAAGCTCTGTACTGTGTCTGCCTCCCTTCTCTCCCTCCCAACGCCAGAGAGAACAACAGAGCCGGAGAAAGAGAGGAGGGGGTGGATGGAAGATGACGAGGGGTGCAATTAGCGGGGGTAGAGGAGGATTGTTAAAAGCAAAGAGAATGGAGAGAGGAGTAAGGAGCAAGGGAAATGTAAAGAGAAAGATTGCAGGGTAAGGGCGGGGCAGGTGGGCAAAGTTCTGGGAAGAAAAGGAGGAGGGAGAGAAAAGTAAAGAACGGAAGAAAAGAGGGAGGGAGAAAGGTAAAGAAGTCGTGGGGTCCTGCTGTGAGAGGGAGGGAGAGGAAAGGAGAGAGCGTGAGAGAGAGAGAGAGTTAGATTGACAGACATGGTGGTAGGATGTAAAAGAGGCCTACCTTGGGAGTTCCAGTCCACACTTGTTAATTAATGCAGGCTTTGTTCCGGCGTTAGACAAACAAACACGAGAGGGGAAGAAAAATAGCGGGATCTCAGCAAACCAGTTGCAGAGAGAAAACCCACAGATAACGCAACAAAGGAGAGGAAAAAAAAAAGAAAAAGAAAGAAAAGAGAACCATGCATAGTTAACCTCTAATAATAGTTCTGCACCGCCACAACAATTCGTAATCAGTGAGAAGATGAAGGGAGCAACAGAAGAAAGTTGCTGGCTCAATTGATTGTAGTTAGAAGCCAGAATGTCTTGTGCTATGGATCTGGGAGCGTGGGGGGACTGTTTTCATTACTGCACAGTTGTCATTGTTTAGCTTATTGTTATTAATAGGTGCCAGCCTCCTCGGCAATGCAGGGCTGGGTTCATATAATTCTACCAAAGCCCTGAGCACACTAGCTTGTCTAGACACAGGCCCACACACCCACACACGCAAACCCAGATCACTGTGTACTCCTAAATGCCAGCCAGAGGGCCGGGTTGCGAGATAAACCCGTCACTTTGTGGAAATCATACCCGTCATGTCACATGACCGCCAGAAGGTACCTCATTCCTCAGATGCGGCACTTTGTTTACGGCGATGTAGTTCAATTTAATTCGAAATCACAGAAACGGGACACTCCGAGCTCTCTCTTTCCAGCGCGTGCATGTTGGGAAAGACGGAGCGCGTGCCGTACGCCAACACGGCTCCCAGGAAGCCGACGGTTTCCTCCCGCGGCCTACGCTGCAGCGGGTGGCGTTAGCGAGGAGTGGCACGGAAGATTTCAAAGTAGTTATCTACTTTTTTTTCTCCAATCGAACCACCCCTCTTTGTGATGTTCTCTTCTTTATCTAAAGGGGCAGCGAAAGGTCTTGGGTTATAGTGAGGAGTACTTTATTACCGAGGTTCAATTTGAAGTCTGTCAGGTCCAACGAAATTGAGTGTAGTCAAGAGGTGAGCTAATGCTAGCTGTTAGTTGAATGGGTCTGAATGGTAAATGGAACTACTAGCCATTAAATGATGGGATTCACTTGCCTTCTGCACAATCGCCCAGTGACCTGTCCACCTCACCCAATGACATTTTATTGTCAAGGGGAACACTGGGGCTTTCAATCAAGTGTCCCACATTAAGACTTCATTGTGTGGGTTTCTGCTATGATTATCAGAACATTCCCTATCCCTTTTAACCCAGTAGGTCCATATACACCATTTTTTCATTCAAGCATATCCATGTGGAATCCCACTTTACACATTCGCGGCATTCAAATGTTCCAATGTAATTATGTCCCTGTCTTCCCACAGGATTGTGGGAGAGAGAGTTTAATGAGGACACCTCAGATCTTCGCACCTTCCTGGGAGCCAAGTACACCAAGGTGCCCATGATGCACAGAGCAGGTAGACCACTTTTTCAGCTCTGCATTGTTTTTTTGTTGTTCTCTCCACATACTCCTCACCCTCCCACTCCTCACCCTCCACACCTCCTCCCCAGGAGTGTACCGTCACTACGAGGACGTGGAGAACATGGTGCAGGTGCTGGAGCTGGGGCTGTGGGGGGGTGGGGCCAGCGTGGTGCTGCTGATGCCATTCCACGTGGAGAGCCTGGCCCGCCTGGACAAGCTGCTCAGCCTGGACCTGCTGGCCAAGTGGCTGAACCACACCTCCTCCACCAGCGTGGCCATATCCCTGCCCAGGGCCAACCTCAGCAGCACTCTAAGCCTACAGGTACACATGCACCTCTTACCTTGCTGGTGGACACAGGCATACAGAGGCTTATAGTTCTTCTGTACTGTAGGTCACACTTAAGCGGAGGATGGTCTTTGGTCATTTATTTTGTAATGGATTGGGTAGAATAGATAGACAAATGAATACCTTAGACAATTTTTATATTTTGATATAAATTAGTTTATATAAATATCATATGAAAATTATAGTTATATAATGTCTGTGTTGTCTGATGGAGGAGGTGATGGGAGCGGTGTGCTGACTATTCTTGGGTAGAAGTTCTGGCTCTTGTCCTCCTCCTCCGGTCTTTGGCTGAGGAGATCAGTTAGGATGGTGAGGGAGGCTTCTGTGGCTCTCTGTATGGCACTAGCCTTACATCCTAGACCGTCCACAACCCCCTGACCCAGCCCTGGGCTCTCCTCCTCCTCCCCCTGACCCGCCCAGCGGCTCATGCAGCTCCTGAGCGTGGCCAGGTCAGCTGGGGTCCCAGCGTTCTCTCCCAGGATCTTCACTGGCTCCAGCAGGGCCTGGGCGAAGGCATGGACCACCAGTTGCTCCATGCCCACCAGGCCCAGCCCGTACTGGGTCAACCCCACAGCCAGGCTAACTTCGCAGGCCCCGGCCCCGGGGACCACCCTGGGGTCCGTTAGGAGAGAGCGGTAGACCCTCAGGGAGGCAGCCACGGCCTGCTCGGCGCTGTCCAGCAGAGTCTGGTCCGGGCTGCGCAGGGTGACTGTCACCTTGGAGCAGGCCTCTCCATCCAGGGGCTCCTCCACCACAACACTAGCCTGAAGAGGGAGGCTCTGGTGGGGGTCGGCTGGGTGGGTTCGCCTGGGGGATGGATGGGTCTTCCTGGGTGAATGGTGGTTGTGGTAGCTCGGTGGGCGAGGGGCTAGGCTGGTCAGACGACCTCGTGGTCTATGCAGTCTGCGTTTGTGTTGGACAGAGTGCACAGAGCCAATATGTTTGTGCATCTGACGCGTGGAGGAGAAGTGCCCTGTCAGTTTGGAGACACTGCCATGTATGCTGACAGATGGCAGGTCTTTGCAAACTCTGTCTATCTTTTTCGCAGCAGTTCTTTTCTCTCTTACATTCATCTCTTCGGTCCATACCACCCCTTCCACTCCGTCTTTATCTAGACTGGCTGCCCATATCTCCAGGCCTAGATCCACCCAGTCGTCTAAGACTCTGTCCTCCTCCTCCTCCTCCTCACTATCTTCACTCCTCTTCTCTATTGCTCTATTACTCTTTTCTTGATCCTCTTTTTGTATCTGAGAACTTTTCTCTCCTGGTTTCGCACTTTCTGTCTTATCGTGGCCGTCTGTCTCTTTCTCTGTTTGGTACTCTTTATGACTCTCACTCTCCTTTTTTTCTTTCTCTTTCTCTTCTTTTCTTTCTACAGTTCCCTCAATTTCTTCCTCGTTCTTTTTCTCCTCGTTTTCCCTACAACTTCCCTTCTCATCTCTTGTTCCTGCTCTCTCCTCCTCCCTGTCTTCCTTCTCTTCCTCCTCTCCTGAGGCTTTCTCTTTCTCTTCCTCACCAACTACTGTTCCACCTCCATCCATCTCTCCATCCTCTATCCCTGTTCCCTCTGTGGTGCTCTCCCTCTCCAGCGCCACACAGACTCTGACACAGCTGGGGTCAAAGGTCACCCCCTCCCACACCTCTCCCCTGACTCCTGAGGTGAGCGGTCTCCAGCTGTGGACGCAGCTCTTTGCCACCACCCCTTCCAGCAGGGCCTCCAGCCCGGGCTGCCAGGAGGCCAGGAAGCTCCTAAGGACATCCCTCACCTGAAGCTCTTCTCTGGGCTCCGCCAGCCGCCCACAGCCCATCCCCTCCAGGAGGACCAGGGTCCTGCCACAAGCCTTCCTGTAGCCTGCCTGGATCTCATCCCCGGTCACCCCCAGCGCCAGCAGCTCTCTGGCCTGGCTTAGGAGAGAGGAGGCCAGGAAGAGCACCAGGGCTGCCCCGTCGCCGTGCTCCTTGGCCTGGGTGGAGGCGAAGGAGGCCATGACAAGAGCCTGGGGGTCCTCCAGCTTCATGTGGGCTCAGAACCGAGGCTGTATCTGGGCTGCTGACCGGTTGGCTGGAGAAGCCTTGGGAGAAACGGAAGAGGAGGGACTTGGCCAAGCCGCGGGGGCCGTAGCACGGGCGTAGACGCCGGCCCAGATCCACGCACGGCCCCACAGGGAGGCTGTTATGGGGGGTTTCCCCTGGGACAGGGGTCCCAGGCCAGGGCAGGATTTCGGGAAGGTTGGGAGTGTCAATTGGCGGGGTGTGGTTGTTGTATGCCATCTTATGTCTATGGAGAAGAGGAAAGAGAAAGAGGTTAGAGTTTCTTAATGTTATCCTTACGTGACCTCAACTCATGGAGATATTAGATGGTAGTGACTGTTGTGAGTAAGGGTTGGCAGTTGCAAGAGCTACAAGGGAAAAATAGAAATAGAGTTAGTTTACAGATAGAGGAGGATGTCTAAAACTAGCAAGAACAAAAACAAAAAAACATGTTCCCAGTGCTGGCCTACATTGACTGGATCTTACAGTATCTTGTTTTGCCTAAATGTAGCAGTGCAGTTTTGTCTGTGTGACAGAGTGGCAAACTCTGGAGGATATGTCTCCTATCTTGGAGAGCGTGGCGCTGCAGTCGAACCATGCTGAGACCTCCACAGACGTCAGGAAGCCATGTAGCCCTGTCTGCTGAGGCCTGCCCTGAAGAATAAGCTTTTGACATTAACACGGTGGCTCTCTGCCCCTCTGATACACAGGAGGTGGCCTGGGTTCGGAGACTGAGAACATCTCTCCAGAATATGGCTACAAGGTCAGAAGAGTTAAAGAGAAAGAAAGCACACTCTGATGCACTCGCCTCAGATGCTGGAGGCATTCAAAGAGAACCACACTGTTCAATACGCTACTGTATACAGTCCGTCTTATATAACCTACATGCAGAATAGTTGATATCTTCCTACTTTCTATGTTTTTCTCTGTCAGTCTCTGCTTCATCGCCCCCCCCCCTTCCCTTCCCTTCCCTCCACCCCCCCCCCCCCCCCCCATCTCAGAAAGTATTTGAGGAATCATTACTGAAGCCCCTGAAGCTCTTTACTAACTCTGCTCCACATCCTCTCTCCTCTCTACCTCCTCTGCTCCTCCCTTCCCCCTCATCCCTCCCCCCCTCTTGGCCAGCAGCAGACAGGCATGCTTGGGAGCCCTGCCAGTGTCTCTCCCGCACGCTCTCGCCTCCAATGGGGTAGAGAAGATATTGCTCATCATGGCACGTTAATGCTGTTTACCCCTCTGTCTGTCAGGATCGAGGACGCCCCCCAATTTGGAGTGGTGTTAAGGGGGGGAGGGGGTTGCATCTGGAACAAACAAACTCGAATGATCAGGGGAAGGCTGATACACGCTCGCTGTCATACCGTCACTAACTAGCCAATCACAATCCCCTGCCTTCCCCTCCCCCCCCCCACACACACACACGCACATCCTCCCCTTCCACTCCCCTCTCTCTTCATCTCCTGAGTCATGTGTGTGACTGAGCCACATCCTCCTCCTCCTCCCTCCATCTCGGATGTGGTTCCTGGTGGTAGGGCTCACGTGTGCTAATGTGGCAGAGCTCAGTGACTGGGCGTTGGGCCCCACTGACCTAAATAGGAGTGACATTCAGCGGGCAGAGGGGCTAGGAGGTGGAGGGGAGGGGTGGGGGGCGGAGGGTCGAGTGCCAGGGGACGAGGTGGAAAGCGGCGAAAACTATAAATAGATATCGAGCTCTGGGCCTGTCTCTCCTCTAGTGAAGGACAGGCCCTGCTGGAGAAGACAGGGTTTGCTAGAGAGAAAGAGAGAGAGACACAGGGAGAGAGAAAGGGAGAGAGACACAGGGAGAGAAAGGGAGAGAGACACAGGGAGAGAGAAGGGGAGAGAGACACAGGGAGAGAGACACAGGGAGAGAGACACAGGGAGAGAGAAAGGGAGAGAGACACAGGGAGAGAGAAAGGGAGAGAGAAAGGGAGAGAGAAAGGGAGAGGGCTGAAGCTACAGTTCTGGTCTTCTCTAACAAGCCTGGCCTCGAGGTCACTGGCTAACCCCCGTGATTGCTCTTTCCCTGGATCAAACATACACACACATCGTGCGCTCACACACACACACACCCTGGATCAGGAATTATACAGACTAAGACGTATGAGTCGGCAAACAGGAGTTCACTCAATCATGGCTAATGAGGTCAAGAGGTGATGAAATATTTACAAGAGCACAGTACGGTACACAGCATCAAGACAGAGGCCTCTACCTTCAACCACAGCCCAGTATTAGTGATTAATGACAAGTGTTTCATTGACTGCAGTTACTAGCCTATACTTCAATACTTCAAAGCTCATTGCTTTTCATGAGACAGTAAAGTGTAGTTTAAATTGACCTTGTGCAACTGTGGTTTAGAAGGAGAGAGAGGGAGAGAGAAGGGAGGATGAGGGGAATCAAATGGAAAAGAGGCAAGATATCGACAGTGTCGGAGAGGTAAAAAGCAAAAGCTCATGTAAATAAGACATCAGTGGGCTGAGCTGCTGATGAGCTGCTGGGGCTTAAGGAGAGACACCTTCTCACACACACACACACACACACACAGACACACACAGATCAGGGCTGACAATGACGCCAATCCCCCACACACATCCTCCCACCCACTCACAGTATTCTCATTCTGCGCAATTGTAGATGTTCAAAGACGCAAGGCCTATGCTGTGTTTGTGTGTAACCCTGCTTTCTCGCATGCATAATGCATCCACCTGTTCTCAACTAGATGGATATTGTTTATGCTGTTAAGCATGTCAATAGAATATGCAGTTGCCGATGAATTATACAGAAAAGGTTCAATTCTGGGACTAGGAGAGAAAGATGTCAGAGGAGAGGTGGAATATGTTAGGGTAGTGGAGGAAAAGCGAGAGAGAAGGAACCTGATCGTGGGTTGAGTTTAATTTATTTACATTCTCGTTGTTTCATGAGTGAGTCCCTTAACTCCACATGCAATAAGCAGCTATACAGAGTGCTTTTTAGACATTCCTTCACCTCATGATGCTCCCTCACCGCTGCCCACTCTGGCTCCTCTCGCCCCTCTCCTTCCTGGTCCCCTCCCTTCATCCCCTCTCCTTCCTTGTCCCCTCCCTTCATCCCCTCTCCTTCCTTGTCCCCTCCCTTCATCTCATCTCGCCCCTCTCCTTCCTTGTCCCCTCCCTTCATCCCCTCTCCTTCCTTGTCCCCTCCCTTCATCTCCTCTAGCCGCTCTCCTTCCTTGTCCCCTCCCTTCATCTCCTCTAGCCCCTCTCCTTCCTTGTCCCCTCCCTTCATCTTCTCTCGCCCCTCTCCTTCCTTTTCCCCTCCCTTCATCTCCCAGCCTGGATCACAGTTTGCCCATGGAGGCTGCTTTCTCTATTAAAACCCCAAAGCTATGGATATCGGATATCCAGCTTACTGTAGCTAGCTAACCTGCCTGCCACTCGGCCAGCGCTTCTGCCCTCCGTAGCTAACTCCCTCATTCCGAGGTTCATCCAACATCCACTTACTCTCTTCAATCGTCCGGCTAATTAATTTGGATACCGAGCGCTCCACACCAGAGAGTTGCCATGCGGGCCCAGTTAACCACACAGCTCAAGGCTACATTAGCCGTTCTCCTGCATACAGAGCAGGGGCAGACGGAGGTAAAGAGGCAGTCACACAGCCAGACCGGCGGTGGATGTAGCGCAGAGTGGCTTCAAACGGATAGCTTTGCGCCAAACCGTATCTGACAATGGACGTCAGCTACTGGTCCCTCAGTACAGCCTCTGCAGGCAGGCAGATGAAGAGAGAGAGAAACAAAGGGAGAGAGTCATAGATGAAGAGGCAGAAAGACAGCGGGTCCCCGAGGGTCCATGAGGTGGTGTGCCACACCCCGACAGCAGCAGGTCTCTCCGGCCCAGTCATCACCCCCCTGCTGAGGGGCCCCGCCGCCCCGGCCCCACACAGGCGCTTCGTTTTCAAAACGCTCGATTGTTTTTAAAAATTAAGCGAGCCCCCGAGTTTATCCCCTTCCACAGGAGTGAGCTTTTGCGATTTGGACGTAGGAAATGGAGGCAAGGAGACTGCAAGGGTTGTGAAGTAGCTGGGTCGTCGTGTATTTTCGTAGCAGACGAGGAGACGAGGGGTGGGGTTGGTGAAGGGGAAGAAGTTTCCAGCTAATGTCGTTACGTGAGCGTAATAGCTGCTGACAGTATTGTCGTTGTGAGGCACGGTTTCATGTTGCTGCTTTGGCAACAAGCTGCTTAAGGTCAGGCCAACCAAGGTCTCTGCCGGAGACTGTTTTCCCATTGGAGGAGGGGAAACTCTGTTCTGGCTATGTTTTACTTCATGGTGGGCATCCATCTTCCACGAGGTGAAGAATTCACTGGCTTCAGTCTATTTCTGTTTGCTGGAAGATTAGGAGCGAAAACCTTGAAATGATTGCCGATGGAGATGGAGGGCAGGGGAGAGTGATGTATACAAGGGGGGCGCCGGTCGAAAAAGAGAAGGATGAGTTGGGGAGGGAAAAAGACGGAGTGAGAAATGGAGGGAGTGAGACGGAGGAGGATAAAATAGAGGCGAGAGGCGCGGATGAGGGATGAGGATGCCAGGGAAGTGGCAGAGCAGCAGAGAGAGACAGTGATGAAGTGGTGGAGGACGGAAGGAGGGAGGAAGAAAGGAGGAATAATGGATGAGGACAATAGAAGTGCATTAGAGCTGAGGGTGGTGTGTGTGTGTGTGTGTGTGTGTGAGAGGACTGCCGTGAAAGCGGACAGGCCAAGGGAGGGGAGTTAGGGCACACCATGCACACTGGAGGAAGTCGATCTAGTTATTCCATCTAGAGGGGGAAGACACTAAGCTGACACTAGTTCTCTGCCTATTAACTCATCCATAACATCTAAATTATATAGAACTGCAGGCTCTGTTCTCGTAGCAAGTCGTAACACAGGAGCATTAAAATGCTTCTCAGCAACCCGATTACAAGAACTTAACCTCCTTTATCCACCTTTCACAAACTTTTGAATATTTCACGACTCGGGTGACAGTTTGACATTATGAAAAGATAGCCATGCGAAGGCTAACCTGCGAGATTATACAGAGAACAGCATCATCACTCACTCACTTCTCACCCTCTCACATACACCCGGCCTCTGCCACACACACACTCACACAAACACCTCTACGTCCAGGCCTGTCAGAGTGAGTGGCCCTGTGCCGTGGGTGTATAAAGTACCTGTCAGCCACGTCTTCCTGTGGAATTCATATTTGAGAGAAAACAAAGGAGGGGGGGGGCTGAGGTCGCCGGGCAACACTCCTCCATTATTCATGGGCCACTTCCTCCCATCCCTTCCCTCCTTCCCTCCCTCGCTCTTTACTCCCTTTATCTTCCCTCCCTGTATCTTTACTCCCTTTAGTCTCCCCATAGCTTTGTACCTCGAGTCGCAACAAGGGCAACTGTCACTTGACCAAATTTGAGGGAGAAATAAAAATGGGGAAAAAAGGTTTGTGTGAAATGTTATTGATAGATTGGGGGCTGTTTGGTTGTTGTTGTTGTTGTGGTAGGGTGTGTTTGTGTTGATAATTCTGTGAGTTTACACAAAAGGGCAGGGTGCCCCGTCAGCCATCCCTGTCACCACATGTTAAAATACGCTCTCTCATTGTTTGGACTTTTCAGCTTGTCTCCGCTTGCATAATTGATCTGCGGCGTCTATTCTGTCTTGAGTTGACATCTCTTGGTGTGTGATGAGGTTTAGGGAAACTGGCAGTTGAGGGATTTGAATCGAGTTAGTGTTTATGTATCCAAAGTCCTGATTTCTCACTCTCTCTCCACACTGCTTGTTTGTGTTTGGCAGAAGCAGCTGTCAGCACTGGGCCTGACCGATGCCTGGGACCAAAAGACTGCTGATTTCTCCGGGGCATTGGGGAAGAAACCAGGGAAATATCCACCTGGGGGGAGTCCTGCACTGGGCCTCCCTGGAGCTGGGCTCCGAGGCTGGGCAGGGGGCGGAGGAGCTGGAGGACGAGATTGTGGAGAAGAAGCCCAAGGTGTTCTACGCGGACCATACCTTCGTTGTCCTGGTGAGGGACAACAGCACTGGGGCTCTGCTGCTGCTGGGGGCAGTGGACCTGCTGGAGGGGGAGGCCCTCCACGATGAGCTGTAGACCCACCCAGACCCAACATCGCCTGGCCCCTCCGACACCATCTCAATCACACACACGGGCATGTACGCTACACATGCGCCCACACTCTCCCTCGCACACACACACAGGATTTCACAATAACCCAGCTACCAAGAATGTCGTACTTTACACACACACTCTCTCTCCCTCACACGCAAACACTCACTTAGTCACACACACTTGTTCCACTGTAGCAGACTGCTTTGTGTTTTGTAAGCTGAGACTGGCCCAGAGAGACTTGGCTATGCCATTCATTGTGACACAGTATCAGACTGTGGCTGGCTGTCACATAGCATCACTGACAGTCAGGACTCTGACACGTCGTGACTCAGATACACTGACACTTGTGGCACACGAGTGGAAACACAAGAGAATTACCATATTTGAAAGATGTTTTAAAACAAAAACTTGTACACACATGAGCGCACACACACACACACGCTCGTCCAAACACACATACAGGCCGTGACAGATTGGACCTCAGAGGACTGGCAGTGGTGAGAGAGTCAACAGTGACAAACTGAAAAACAGGAGCACTCTAACTAACACGCTGACAAAGATCTGGCGCCGACTGACTTTCAACAACACGGCCGCTCGCGGACGGAGACTCACCGAGTCGTTCCAGGAGACAGATTGACAACACTGCAGGGGTGTGTGTGTCGGTATGCGTGTCAGTCACATCAAGGGTGCCCCCGTTGACGGTACACGGCCAGATAAGCTGGCAGGGGGGATGCAGCGTTCCCCCGGGTGGCGTCTTGGGGAGAGTGATCACTCAGCCAAGTGGTTATTGATGGGCCAGCTTAATGCTAATGGCGCTAATGACTCAGAATGGCTGTCAACAACATGGAGGTGACGGCCAACCTTTCAATCTCTTAATTCCATCAGGGATCAATGGTGTCGCCGTATCGCCCTCTGCTAATACGCTGTAACCAATTGTGTCCGTCGACTTGAATGCGCTTGATTTGATGGTTATTACGGCCATCATCTGTGTTATTGATTCAATATGGGCTTTTCATATGGCCCTGTGGTGCATGGGAGAACTAGAGACGCGAGGGAAGGGTGAGTGAACGCAGTCAGCTAAACGCTGCCATCGACTGTGGTGCAAGACGTTGAGTTTTATACCCTAATACATTACCGCGGTGGGTTGGAAGAAATCATTTTGTTTGTCGAACGCGTCAACAAGAGTTATTTCTTTTTCAGGTGTTAATAAAATAGGGTCTTATTTCAAGTCGGTATTGCCTTTTTCAATCTCTTTTATTTTTCAATTACCTACTTTCAGCATCAATCGGGCGTATAATTCAAAGCATGTGGGCCTAGTCGTTAGTGTAGCAAAAACAACACCTGTCCTGTTCCTGACAGCCGTGATATACGGTACTGTAGGCCTAGACACGAAGCTATTTTCTAATACTTCTCTGCACAGAAATATATTGTCCGGACCAAAGCCTCGCAGGGGTATGAAACTAGATTTAGAGCCCTAGACGTGTCAGATATTGAGCTCTGAGTGGAGACAAATTGAAGACTCGTGGGTCCTAGAAAGTTCCGCTGCCATAGCGTTCTTAAACACTGTATGCCTCCCTTCCTTCCCTACGTCCAAAACTTCCCCTGACAAACTTTCCAAAGGCTACAAAACAAGCGGGGAGGAAAACAGTCCCTTATTCCTCCACAAATGAATTATTGAGAAATAAAACGGGAGGAATGAAAAAAAGAAATAAGAAAAGACGACGCTCCTTGCCATTAATCTTAAAAAAGAACGTGTCCCTGCTCACTCATGTTTTATTAAAAGGTTTTATATTCTTTTTTTTCTCCCCACATCTGATTCCAAAGTATGCTTTAGTGCTTTGCAGGTCTCACACACACAGGTACTGTACACACAGACACATACTTTGAAATGACATTATTGGGTTCTTGCGGCGGGCGAGGTCTGGCACCAAAAGAGGAAGGATGTAGTTTCTCTGGGGGGTAAAAGTGTGAATGTGCAGTACATCTGTCCTGGCACAGTTGTTGTAATGGGCAGTGCAGAGACCAGAATGAAACCCGCTAATGCACAACCTTCCTTAAATCTTCTACAGCACAGAAGTCTAGCTCTCTGGAGCTCAAACAGGGGACCAAACGTCAACAGAGCTTAGCCTAATCACACAGTGTATCAGGGTAGAGTGGAATGAAGCAATCATTTGTTGTTGTAGCTGTAATAACATGTTGAGAGAGGGTGATTGTGTGTGTGTGTGTGTGTGTGTGTGTGTGTGTGTGTGTGTGTGTGTGTGTGTGTGTAAGAGAGTGTGTGCGCATGTGTGTTGTCCAACAGCCAATTACACCCACCCCACAGCTGCGAAGTACAAGGTAATTAAGAGCATTGTTCAGGAACCGCAAAGGCTACAGTACAGCTCTGGCTAGGAAAGGAGGAGATGCAGTACAGTGGCTAGCTAGCGAGGAGAGGAGGTGGGGTGTAAAAACCTGCTCTACTGACAGGGGCTGATGGACCCGGGGGCGTAGATTGTGAACATTAGTCTCTCTCTCTCTCTCTCTCTCTCTCTCTCTCTCTCTCTCTCAGGCATCCGTAGGCTACCCTGCTGACTCACCATCACAATAATCTCAACAGCAGCAGCCAGATGCATGGCTGCCTGCCTGTTCCAACTCACCCACTGTTGGGGAAACCTGGGGGGGGGGGGGTTGGGTGGATAGCACAAGGGAGGATTTAAAAACATGTCTGTGTAGCGTTTAGTATTTCCTTCAGCCTGCTTTGAGATTCCAAAGCATCTCGCTAGTAAACAGTTGACAAGGGTTCTGTCAACCTACTTTGTATGGATTTTCATATTAAAAATAAATAAATTGATTCAATATACAAGCTTTGGAAAACATACACTTTTTAGAATGTGATCGAGGGGAGCATTCTGTGGGTTTATTTTTGTTTAATGTGGTTTGTACGAATTGTTGTACGTTTTAGTGTGTCTAGCAGACACAGTAGCTGCAAGGCACAGCCTAGTTTGGCGATACCAGACTGTCTGTGGAGTGGACAGGTAATTGAGTTGAATTTCATTATGGGGCTTGGTTGGAGTGGCAGGGTGACAGTATCTCAGCCAAGAGTGGAACCGCATCTAAAGATTTTAAAGTTTTATAGTTTGTTTTTAAATAAGAAATAACATTGGGCCCTGAACTCTATCTCCCTTGCTCCCTTTTGTCATGGTTCTGCTGGGAGTGCTCTGCAACCAGTCCCAGAGCAGGAAAGGAGTGAGAAAGAGCAGCAGAAGTGAAGAGCACTCTGTTGCAGTCCGAAGGCATCCCAGACACAGTACTTACCCTTTAGTGGAAAAGGCAAGTGGCTCAGATTCTCAAGGGTCACAGACAGGAGGCCTACAGATGTCCTTCCATTTTCACCTTGTTCCTCTTAAAAGCTTGAGAGAGAAAAGGCATGTTTGAGTCGAGTAAATAATGTTTCAAGATATGTAACGTTAACCTCTTGGAAATTCATGTTGACATTTGAAAAGACTAGTCCTCCTCTGAGTCAGTCAAGCCAAATGAATAACGTGAATGAATAGCAGATAAATAAACAAGTTCACAATGTTGCGAAATGTTGGGCTAATGTAGAATGAAACACAACTACAAGAAATAACAAGAACTAAACACAATGTGAACCATCTTACCGTGGCGTCTTTTTAAGGACAGGCCAGCTGCAGTGTCAGTTGGTACTAGTGTGTTCTCGAACAAACGCACGCGCGCTCATTTTCTGATTTCTGTGATCCTGTGTTATATTACCCCCGCTGCGTTCTTTATGTTTTATAGAAGAAAACGTATTACGTAATAGCAATTTAGATACATTTACAAGTAGCCTACTTTATAACATGCAAACTTAAATTTCCCACATTAATGCAGGCCTATAGGTAGGCTTATTTTATAGGGGTAGCCTAATGCAATATATTGTTCATCATTTTTTTCTGAAAGCAGCCAGTCAGGCAAAGCATTGCTGTTCAGTAGACCTGACCGAAATCGCTAATTAAGGTTGTATATAGTACATGTAGGCCTATATTTGCAATCCCTGTTGGAGGTGTCTTTTCGTGCGTTCACACCCCTTCTCGTGCACCGTTTCCATGGAGACGTATCTACAAACTCGAGCTGCAGCACGAGAGTGGTCGCAGCCAAAGAAACTGAAAAAGTTGGTTTTACCAGCGAACATTTGTTCACGCCATTTAATTGTTTATCTAAAATATAGCTACGGTGTTGGAAGGAGAATACTATTTCTTTCAGAACTCACTAATACAGTGACGCATTTTAAGGACTTAGCAACATTTACCTGAGGTAGGTGGTTGACTGCTTAGGTAATAAGTGAAGCTAATGCTAGAGCTAACTGTAACAGTAGCTACTGATACTGTACACTACAGTAACGTTAGGTTCTTCATCATTGGAAACTAGTATAGAGACTAGCTTGCTACCTTCTTTGCTCCTTAACTGTGTTGCCCCAAACAATTTGGCCAGCTGAAGAGATATAGGTTTCGGAAAGTTATCTAAATTAAAATGTCCATTAATGTGCTAAGCATTAATGTTTTGTATAACGTTAGACCTAGATATCAAGGCTAAATATTCAAAGTCCACAATTGAAACTGATAAAACACCCAGTTGGAATTATGGTAATTCCTCCAATATAATTAAAAACAGAGCCGGCTCCTGATACACATTTTAGGCCATACCGCCCCAAACTAATTATATAACGTTATTAGTTTAAATAAGTTTGGTGGTGATGTAGTTATATAAACTGCCCCAGCAAGCACACCTCAACCTCACAATTTACCCTCTAGTTGTGTTACTTTTGCTTCGGATAGGCCTATTTGTTTCTTATTTTTCAACCATCAGTCATATATACTCACTGTAAATACTAATGAAGCTTGTGAGCCTCCGGGCAACTACCAAGCTGATGTTTAATTTGCAAGTAGAGGAATCGGCCTTCTTAAGTGTTTTTGATTATGTAAAAGGCCATAATTGAGACATATCATGGCATGCTGGATATAATCAAGTCTGCCGTACCTGTTCCCATCAATCACATCAATCCACAACTCAAAGAAAACAAGATCTGTTTACTGAGCTCCTAATCTAAACTCTGAAGCCTCATCAGAAACTCTCAGTTTACCACCTTTTTATCTTCCCTAGCAGTCTAGAAGAGACAACAGCCCGCGGGGGGCGTTGCCATGGCTGACCTAGAGACAGCGCGCAGTGGCCGATCGTCCTCGGGCAAGTCCAAGCGCTCCGGCTCGGGAAAGGGCCGCAAGGGCAAGCACCAGGGCTCCACCCCTGCCCCTGAGGCCCTGGTGGAGGACCAGGAGGCCTGGCCGGCAGGTACAGGAGCTACCACAGGAATAGATGTAGTCCTTTTTAAGGATAAATAGATGATTTTTTTTTTTTAAGACTTTTGGGTGCCTTGTTTTCGTAATGTCATCTTATCTCTTAGGCCTACACACAGGCGCATGCACAAAAACACACACAGAGCAGTCGTTCTAAATTTGACAGTACTGTTCTGGACTTATCTTAGAGTTACTTAGCTAGAGGTCTTTTCTGTCTGTATGGGGTGGTGGCATACAAACCTTGTCTCAACGTAATTGGTCGATTAGCTATTCATACCCCCTTTGATGCGGTTTCTGGTTTCCTCTCAGAAGGTTATTCAAATGACAAGGCATAATGTAATTTTCTCTAAGATCTGTTCAATTACGTAATTATGTGATTATAAGAGCAAATAATGTCCCAATATATTATTTTCTTTTTTCTTTCAAGACATGTGTGGACCTTCCCATCATTATTTTTTTCTTCATTTAGAGAATACAGTGGTAGTCAGCACAATCCTATCATATGCACCAAACAGTCAAACTCAGAACTACTGCCAAAACTAATGACTGTGTTCAAAATGACAGAAGGAGAGAATAGGCTGAGATTATTCAGACAATGCAGTGAATACGATGTAATTATGAAAATGTCTGTCTTTCACTGTGTTGCCGTGGTTTCCTAGGATTATTGAAATGTTTTGTGTGTGTGTATGTACGTGTGTGTACGTGTGTGTGTGATAGATGAGACTCCGGAGGGAAGTATTCCAGTAACGCCTGTGATTGTAGAAGAAGTGGACACCTACACCATAGGCATGGTAAAACCATCATCCCTTAAACGGCCTTTCTTGTCAGCAGTAAAGAATAGATCAACTTTAGCTTGTCAATTATCAGTTAATGGGAATAAAAAGACTTTGTAACTCTATTCCAGATGAATACTTAACAAAAGTCCTTCACAAGTGTCTGGAACAACATGGGAAAAAATCTGTCGTATAATAATGAAATGGTTGGACAGAATATGGAAAACAGGTGGTGATTACGAATGACTGGCCAGTGAACCAGCACCATCGCCGTCCTTCTCGTCAATTGATTTAATAGAATTAATTACACTTGTGGGCAGGGGAACTCAGCGCTGCCATTTACAGCTAGTGACCCATAAAGTACCAGTAATGTCTCGCACACACACACACACACACACACACACACACACACACACGCGCACACACACACTCTCCCTACTGTAAAATAACAGCTGTTGTACGAGGGTGGTGTTGGTGATCAAGCCCTCCCCTCTCCGCTCTGCCTGACCGCTAACATTATTCCACAGGATAGCACCGTCCCCTTCCCATATCATCTGCATACTAATATCATTTGAGTAATATCAGAGGTAACTGTCTCACTCTCTCCCTGCTGTGTTCAGATGTGGGGGGGCCGTGGGCTGGGGGTGGGAGGGGGTGTGTGTGTGTGGAGGTTGAGGTCGTCACAGAGACAAAATTAAAACGGCACAATGCGATGTTACAGTATTATCTCTCTGGAGGGTGGATTGCTGTGTTGTGGCAGTTGCAGGAATCACCATTCACCAGCATCCTCCTTCCTCTACTCCCTCCCTCCTTCCTTCCTTCCCCACAAACACACACATCTCTTCAGAGGGGGCTGTTTAAGACGCGGGTGTCTCTGACCGGGGTGTCCGAGGCCAGTTGGACGGAGGAGAACGACAAGGCGTTGGATAAGTTCATCGCCGACAGCTCCATCAGAATCATGGTCGTCTACTCCGACCCCTTCTCCGGACTACGGGTGGAGTACGCCATTCCGTCTCAGGTATTCTAGAGCCAAACTCTAGGACGTGAAGTAGTGCCGGCTATTTCTGGAAACACACAGCATACCACCATGTTGTATGAGGATGGATAAGCACTTTGTAGACTCCCCGAAGCAAGCAAGCTGCATCTAAAGAGGCCCAGAGGAATTATTAAAAATGTTGTTTTGTAGCATTGCACCGGTTTCCTTTCCTCTCAAAGAACACAAAAGAGAATCATAGAAAGCAGGATTCAATTATGTATTCCTGTCTATTGCTTGATTTCCCAACCTGTCAAAACGACATACTCCCACTCTCTCTCTCCTGCCCCTCTCCTCTCAATGCTTCTCTCAATCTTTCACTGTCTCTCTCTCTCATCCACACTCTGTGAATCCCTCTCTCTCCCCCACCCCTCCCTTCCCTCTCCTCTGCACAGGTGGTGGAGCAGCTGGCCTTCTTCATCCGCTCGTCGGAGGTGCCCATCCTAGAGGAGGGCTTTGAGAGCGCCGTGCAGTTTGGCAGCGTCCGGGGCAACGCCACCGAGAGCCTGCTGCGGACGATGAACGGCGTGCACGCCCCCCAGGTGACCCTGAGCACCGCCTGGCCCGAGAGCATCAAGAACAACTACTCCGCCCACATGCACCGCTTCCTCACCAACCTCACAGGTGGGCCTCTCGCCGGAAGCCGTCGCTCGGTACGGCCACAGCGCCACCTGGTGGTGGGACTCGACACTGCTCTTTCCTCTTAGGCACTGTGTGTGTGTGGGGTGGGGGGGGGGGGAGCTTCCGGAGGAAGTTGGTTAATAGCCAACAAAGGCTTGAGGTCTTCTTATTCAGACTTCAGGGTCTTCTTCTTTTCGTTTCGCTGAAGTGTGATAGTTATATGGTTTCCCATCGCTTTACACAGGCTTGAGGTAAAAGTGATGTAATCAGTTCTCCGGTATTAAGGGGGCTAGCTATAGACAGAGTGCTTTCTGGTTTGTTTTCCTGATTCTTACACGGCATCACACACTGTGAACGTGGCACTCTCTGAAACTGTTCCCCACCTCTCTCTCCGTGGGAGGTCTAATTTTCTTCCCACAAGCATCTCCCTTTTTACCCATTACATCAAGTTATCGAGAAAAGCTTTCAGCCTTCCGAAAACACTTTTCCTCCGGAAAAAGAAATAAACAATAATATCCACAACAATGGAGGTTGCGTCGCGTTTCGTTTGAAACGACGCCTTGACAGCGACCCCTTGATCTGTTTGGCGCTCGCACGCGCTGCGGTGCTTTTCGGAAATTCGAAATCGTCTTTTCATGTTGCATCAGCATAAGAGAATGTCTTTTTTTTGGTGTGTCCCCCTCCTCTTTCTCTTCTTCCAGTGCAACGGAAAGGTAGAGCGTGCTAGTAAGCTGCTTCCCAGTGAACCTCAGGCATAATCACACAGGTGTGGTGGTGCACTGTGATGGTTCAGTTATCATGCTAATTATCCCAATCACCGCACAAACACCACTTTTTACAGTCGGAGTAAACAGAAACTACACACCACAATCACAAGCTGCTTTTACCTCGTAGCAACGTAATCAGCATGCCAGTACTAGTCTAACAGCATTTCTCAGCTCTTTTCTCTCCTTTTTTGTTGTTTTTTTTGGGGGGGGGGGTTTTCTTTGCCTTTTTTCCACCATTCCTGTTCAGTCAATTATATGGAGACAATATAAGAGACCCGATTTCAAGGATAGAAAGGTTTAGAAACAAGACAAACTAGGCCTGTGGGGTAAACAGTGAGCTTCGAGTAACCGAAACTTAGTTCTAAACTCGCTGAGCCAATAAGACTGATGTCATGAAGGGGGCCTCTGCCATAACCACAGTCAGTCAAGTGTGGGATTTACTACATAAATATGGAAGTGGGGTCCGGGGGAACCCAGGTAACATAGCCCCCGGTGTCCAGATCCCTGCTCGGCACAGCAGCAGCAGCAATCATGGAGAGCTCTGCTTTTGCCTGGAGGGGAGTTTTACCTCATTCTGTGTGTCTTCATTCATCCACTTCAATCTCACAAAGGTCAACAAGTACCAGGATACACGAGCACACACACACACACACACACGGAAATGCCCAAATAAAACACAGAAGAACGTATTCATGAGCACGGGCATGAACCACACACACACACCAGTCAGACATATATATTTTTTTTTTTACTAAGCATGCAGTCAGAACTCTTTCTTGCCTACCTCGGTCTGAGTTGGCTCATTGTTTCTTTCTCATTAGCTGTCCTTGTGTTTCCTCTGTCTGTCTCCGTAAAGCCATTGTAGGGCTGCATTCCTGCAAGGTATCTCTGGTCTCTTCAGTTTTCTGCTCTCTCTTCCTCTCTCTCTGTCTGATATTTATCTTCTCACAATCAACATTTGTCTAGACAGAGAGCCCATCTTCTTTGGTCTCAATGATGTGCTGGCCTTGCCTCCTTTCATCTTCTCGGTTTAACATTACACCACGTGTAACAAGTTGAATTCCTTAGACTGAGTCCTTTGGTATAAAATACCACCTGGTGTCAACCTGCGTCAACTCGTGGTCCAGCTCTTCAAAGGGGTAGGAGGCCTGAGGGGTTCACCTCGGGAGAACATGGGTGCTTCTCATGACTCTGTGGATATGAGCCTACGGGATCGTACACAACAGTTTTGTCTTACCGGCCGAGACTCCAACAGTTCAGCTTCATTCGCTTTATTTCTGTTTCGGAAGGCCAACGGCAATGTGCTCAATCTGCATTATTGTACGGCATATTGTGGTAGGAAATACTGTGCACTCCAGTGGAGGCCATTATAGAATGATTGCTTGTTTAATGCAATTTTGTGCTATAACGTGTGTGTGTCTGTGTGCGTGTGTGTGCACAGACACCAGATTCAAACTGATGGGGAACACAGTGCTGTACATCCCCATGGAGGCCATGCAGTACAGCCCTGAGGTGGCCAGCAAAGACAAGGAGCTGGTGCATAGACTGGAAAGTAAGACTGAGGGAGAAGTGTGTGTGTGTTAGTTTGCCTGTTTGCATGTAACATATGATTACAGACGTCATCACAGAGAAGCTCTTTAAATACCAGGTCAGCCATCCCTGTATTGTTTCACACCTCTGCTCCCTCCCTCCAAATCCCATTCTCTCCCCACTTCCCCCCCCATCCCTCCCTCCAAATCCCATTCTCTCCCTACTCCCTCCCTCTCCTTCCCCCAGTGGTGATGATCCACTGGACGCGTCAGATCAAGGAGGTGCTGAACGCCCAGGAGACGGTGGAGACGGGGGACAGCTCGGGCCCCCTGGAGGAGATCTCCTTCTGGAAGAGCCGCTGTGCTGACCTGTCCGGCATCAGCCAGCAGCTGCAGAAACCGGGGGTCAGGCACATCCAGGCCACCCTGCAGCTCTGCAAGTCCTCCTACGTCCCCCCCTTCTGCAAGCTGGCCCAGCAGATACAGGTAGAGGAGCACGTGTGGGAGATGAGGGAGTCAGATGACTGAGCGGTTAGGGAATCGGGCTATTATTCAGAAGGTTGCCGGTTCGATTCCAGGCCGTGCGAAATGAAGTTGTGTCCTTGGGCAAGGCACTTTACCCTACTTGCCTCGGGGGGGAATGTCCCTGTACTTACTGTAAGTCGCTCTGGATAAGAGCATCTGCTAAATGACTAAATGTAAATGTAGCTGCAGGAGGACTGTGGCACTGCTAGGGACAGTCGACGGCTCTAGAGGAGTTGGCACATTGCCGATTCTAACTAAAACTGCATTGTCACTGTTCACAAAGGAGATAAGCTGTGGTGCCATCAGTTCACCTAGTAATACAGTTAGGCTGCTGCACTGCAGCCAGGTTCAGTCTAGTGTCGACCACAGACCCTCGTGGAGACTGACCACAGCCAGGTCCAGTCTAGTGTCGACCACAGTCCCTAGTGGAGACCACCGCCAGACCACACAGCAGTGGTAGGTGCTGTGCTGTAGACCCGGCAGAGCAGAGGAGGGCAGGGCCGGACAGTAGGATGATTAATGGACAGGCTGGGAGCTGCATGTCCTGCCAGGGAACTGAAGCTGTATTCACTGGCTGCTGGCTTCATCCCGGCAAAGCTCTCAGTACGACCACGGCAGCGACGGGGAGCCGGCGAGGCGAGGCGAGGCGATCCATTTGGAAGTGGAACCCCAGCCTCGTCCGACGGCAGCAGCTCGGATGTGGAGTTTAGGCGGCCAATGAAGGATGATTGCTGGCGGCGTGTGTCAAATCACACACTCTGTCTATCGTCTCTCCACACACACACACACATCCCGAACCTGCCTTGTCGCAGGCTGGGTTTGACCGCTGACACATAGTAATCTGCTTCAACTGAATGAGGAAAGGCTTTGGACAAGGGGCCTGTGCACAGTTAGAGTGGGGACGGTTGACACACAGCCAGGCTCTGGTTGGAAATGTACTGCAGGGAGAAGTTAGATACGTGACCAGTGTCTCTTTCACATAGGGTGTGTGGTCCACAGTACCGCACGTGTATGTACAGTGTGTGGAACAGTATCTCAGTTGAGAGTTGCGCTGGTGACAGTTGGATGTGAGCTGTAGAAATCGACCCCTGGTGACGATCAGCCGTGGTGGCGCGTGTGTGTGTGTGTCCCTCTTCCAGGACGGCTCCCTCCAAGCCCAGTCCAACCTGTCCTTCCTGTCCCTGCTGAGGGAGCCGTGCGAGGAGATGGCCCAGCTGAAGCCCAGGGAGGTGGCCCCCAAGCTGGCTCACGTCCTCAACCTCATACGCCTCATCTGGGTCAACTCGGAACACTACAACACCCGCGAGAGACTCACCTCTCTGTTCCGCAAGGTAGGCTACCCCCGCTGCTTCCCAGAGGGTCACTGTGTGGGCCTCGTGGCATGGAGGAAGCTAGGCACCTCCCCCTGACTTTTCGGTCTTTTTCTATTTATTTTGTCCTCCTGTTGTTCCTCACACACCAACACCATAATATGACATGTTAGGATGTGTGTGTGTGTGTGTCAGACAATCACAGGGCCTATATTTCCAGCCGCACAGACCTACCCCTAACTATAAGTTCAATGACACCTCTCCTCCATCTATTCCATGCATCCAGTCATGTCCTCTCTTGTTACAATGGGTGCCCTTACACGCCCAGATCATGGTCCTCTCCTGTAGGCCTGATGAGGCGTGGACCTTCTCCCCCGGGCCTGATCGGAGCCCCGGCAGTGCGTCTGTGTACGGGGCCCGTGCTGTTCTATTATCCCTCTGTTTTCATTTCAATCTCTCGACTCCTCCAAGAGCGCAGGGAGAAAGCGTTTAACCCCTCGTAATTACGCCTTGACCCTCGCGCACGGCGGAACTGTTTGCTGCCCCAACGCATTTCTCTTAAGCTTCATTTCTTTCCTTCTTTCTTTTTCTTTTTCTTCTTCTTCTCTCATCCCTCACTCTCTCTCCCGCTCCTTTTCAGCCTCTCCTCCTTTGATAATACATCAAGGCGTCCAGGCTCGCACAAAACATTTGGTCTAATTGTTTCCTGAGGGTCCGTGTGGGTGCAAACGCTCAAAGGGCCAGCAGGGACCGAGGCTTTCAAAGAGTCTCTCTCTCTCTGTTCCCCTCCCTCTCTCTCTCTCTCTCTCTCCGTCCTCCATGGTGTGTCCAGACGTGGACCTTTAACACCTCAATGACAGTCCACCTTCTTCTCAGCATGGCCGAGGCCGACCAACCCTTGTACTCCTCTTCCTCATCTCAGCCTGTAGAGAGACAGAGCCTGGCCGGTCCTGCCCAGCAGTACCCCACCCCCCACCCACCCCCCCCGACCCCCCCCGACCCCCGCATTCTCACACCTCAGCCTCTCTTAACGCAGGCGTTGAGTTACAGAGAAGCAGAGTAGTGGACAGACATGAGCCTGGGCCGGCACTGAGCTCAGTAATGGAGGAGTCATTTATCCCTGTTTATGGCATAGAATCACTGTGTTTTACGGCACTATTGCAGTGCTGCTAGATGACAGTGATCATCTCATGTACATATGCCAGGGTTGAACCTGTCTTACCTTGCTGGATGGAAGGGGGACTGAACTCTGCAGGTTCTGCAGATACTGCTTCACACTCCAAATACTGCTACTGCTTCACACTGGTGGGTAAACGACCTCATCTACCAGACCCCACGGTAACAATTTACAGCACCACGCAGTCTAGAGCGTTTTTTTTATTTTAATATATTTTTATCGAAACCCCCCCCCCCCAGTCTGGTACAAAACTAATGTAGGCTGGTGAAATCGGGCATCCAGCCGCCAGCATGCAGTACGTCAGGCAAACGGGCCAGTCCTAGCGGGGTCCCAGCCCCCTTATTCCTTCTGCTATTTATTATTCCTCCAGACGTGCAGTTTTACTACCAGAGAGGCTGCAGCAAGCTACTGGTCTGGGCTGGATAAAGGCACTTTGTGCGGAGCCTGGCCAGGGCTGAGCAGGCCTCATCAGTGACCAGTGACCTGGATCGGGGCAGCAGGTTGGCAGACCCGGCCGCCTTCTCTCTCCTCAGCCGGAGCCTTGTGTTGTCCTTGGCTGCATGAGCAACATGGAAACCTTTACGATGTTTTATGTAACTCAAATGGCCTCAGTTATTCCTGTAGCGCCACTCTCTCTCTCTCACTCTCTCTCTCTCTCTCTCTCTCTCTCTCTCTCTCTCTCTCTCCACAGAGAGTACATTTTCACTCTGCTCATGGTTGAAAGGCTTTTCCTCTGCCTCCAGTGGTATGAAATAACATGGGGGGGGGGGGGGGGGGGGGGGAGTGGAGGTTCTTGTTTATCTCAGTGTAGAAGGATTCGATCAGACTGTTTCTTTCCTTCCTTCTTTCTTTCTTTCTCGTTCTCTCTCTCTTCAGAGAGCTGGATCTGAACCAGTGGGTCCCTCTGATGTGGTTTCCGTTTGTGTGATTTTCTTTTGGCTAATAATTTCTAATCAGAGTCCGTTTGAGTCACAGTAGCACGTTGTGAGTATTTGTGTATCTAAGGGTATGATTGGTGCGCGAGTGTGTTTCTATATCGTGTGTGTGTATATATATGCGTATGTGTGTCTGTGTGCGGCCATGTATAGGCGCGCCTGTGTATGTGCACCCGTGTGTATGTGCACCCGTGTGTGTGTGTGTATGTGTGTATGTGCACCCGTGTGTATGTGCACCCGTGTGTGTGTGTGTGTGTGTATGTGCACCCGTGTGTATGTGCACCCGTGTGTGTGTGTGTGTGTGCTCCATCAGCCTCCCTCGCCTCCCCGCGGGGCCCCCTTCACAATTTCTTCATTTGTCCCAGCTTTGGATTTTCCCTCCTTTGTGGCACTGGAAAACACAATGTCTAGTTTAATATCATTTTCCAATCACTGAGGACCGGGGGGCATGGACTTTTGACTCCACCGCTGCTGTTCCACTTAAAACCGAGAGAGCAAACAGCATCCCATAATAAGACACAAACAGGGACCATGTGGGCGAGCGGTTGCTCATATTCTTTAGGGCTGATGTCGCCGAAGCTGCGTTGTCACCGGCTACACGGTGAGCTACGCCGATACAAGCTGTCCGACAGCCTCCGTCTCCCTCCCTCCTTCTTTCTGTCTTCCTCCCTCCCTTCGTCTCTCTCTCTTTGTCTTGCTTCCTCCCGCTCTCTCTCTCTCTCTGTCTTCCTCCCTCCCTTCGTCTCTCTCTCTTTGTCTTGCTTCCTCCCGCTCTCTCTCTCTCTCTGTCTTCCTCCCTCCCGCTCTCTCTCTCTCTCTCTCTCTCTCTGTCTTGCTCCCTCCCGCTCTCTCTCTCTCTCTGTCTTGCTCCCTCCCGCTCTCTCTCTGTCTTGCTCCCTCCCGCTCTCTCTCTCTCTCTGTCTTCCTCCCTCCCTCCCGCTCTCTCTCTCTCTCTCTCTCTCTCTCTGTCTTGCTCCCTCCCGCTCTCTCTCTCTCTCTGTCTTGCTCCCTCCCGCTCTCTCTCTGTCTTGCTCCCTCCCGCTCTCTCTCTCTCTCTCTGTCTTCCTCCCTCCCTCCCGCTCTCTCTCTCTCTCTCTCTGTCTTGCTCCCTCCCGCTCTCTCTCTCTCTCTGTCTTGCTCCCTCCCGCTCTCTCTCTCTCTCTGTCTTGCTCCCTCCGCCATCTGGCGTGTCTCACCAAGCTGTAGACTGGAAGAGACAGAGGAAGGGAGAGAGGGAGGGGGGGCGGCAGAAAGAAAGAAAGAGAGAAAGAGAGAGAGTCCACTAGATTTTTCTGTTAAGTCAAGATGTGCCTCTCCAGCTCTGAGGAGTTTGAAGAGCTGCAGTTCCTCAGGAAACTGACTGATTATACAAAAGCTTAAAACATCTCCCTGGAGTTTAGAGTCAGGGACAGAGGTTGTCTTCATCTCTCCTCCCAGCCCCCTTCTCCCTCCCCCATCTCACATCTTTTTTGTTTCTTCAAGAGAGAAGGGGGGGGAAATCATTATTAACTCATAAGCTAGTTAATGCTTTAGCACTCTCAACCTTCAGCTCAAATGAGAATTTCTGTCATTTACATATCAATTTAATTTCCTGTGTTTTCCTCGTCCCCCTCCTTCATTAAAAGCTGCATTTGCTGGGCGCCGTAATCAGCCTGTAGAACACCGTTTCTCAGGCACGCACACACTCGTATACACAAACTCACACACACACTCGTATACACATACCCACGCACACACTCGTATACACATACTCACACACACACTCGTATACACATACTCCACACACACTCGTATACACAAACTCACACACACACTCGTATACACATACTCACACACACACTTGTGTGCACATACTCACACACACACTCGTATACACATACTCACACACACACTTGTGTGCACATACCTACACACACACTCGTATACACATATTCACACACACACTTGTGTGCACATACCCACACACACTCGTATACACATACCCACACACACACTCGTATACACATACTCACACACACACTTGTGTGCACATACTCACACACACACTCGTATACACATACTCACACACACACTTGTGTGCACATACTCACACACACAAGGCTTCTCTTGCTCACACACAAACATGTACAATCCTTCAGTCTTAAATCTTTTACACACACACACACACACACATACACATACACATACACACACACGCACACACACACACACGCCCAGTCTGAGCCCAGGCAGGCAGGCAGGCAGGCAGGCGTCTCAGCCCGCTGTTTCTCTGTCAGGATTAAACCACTGATCAGAGAAATGAAAGGGAGGCTGTCATTCCACATACCCCCCTATACACATCATCCTCAATAATTACACTCTCCTTCCTTCGCCTCTTCCTCTTCTCCATTTCCTCTTACCTGTGTGTGTGTGTGTGTGGTGTGTGGTGTGTGAGAGAGCGAGTGTGAATGTGTGTGTGACAGCCAGCATGCTTGACTGACACCCACTACATCAAATAGGGGCTTTATGGAATGTGAGCCTGGTTGAATTAGACACTCTCTGCTCCTAAACCGGGTCTTTTTTCTTCTCTCTGTGCCGTTGTGTTATGCTATACCTGCATGAGGAGCCTGCATACACACACACACACACACACACACACACCACGTGGATCAGTATAAGAGCCTACATCTGGTGGTGGGATTGGACCCTCAGGCTTCGGGGGTTCAAGTCTGGACACTAACTACTTCAACCTGGCTTTGTAACATAATGAATATTAAAGAATGGAGAAAATGTCAGAACTCAAAGCCTCCAAGTGAAAGGGTAACATCTGTCGATTTTCAATCGATGCCACAACTGACCTTTTCTCTACGGAAACCAAAAGGTGTGTGTGTGTGCGTGCTCGCGTTCGTGGGACTCGTTCATCTAAGAGTGTTGTGTGTCTGGCGCAGTGTTTTGACTGTGTGTGTGTGTGTTTTCAGATGAGTAATGAGATCATCCGGCTGTGCTGCAGAGCCATCTCTCTGGACAGGATCTTCCAGGGCTACGTGGTCTCCAGCAAGCAGAACCTGGAAGACTGCATCCAGTGCTGCCTGGCCTGGACGGGGCTGTACATGCACGCCTCACAGCTGCACCACAGGTATGGTGGGTCTGGTGGCTGAGCGGTGAGGGAGTCGGGCTAGTAATCTGAAGGTCGCCAGTTCGATTCCCCAGCCGTGCCAAATGACGTTGTGTCCTTGGGCAAGGCACTTCACCCTACTTGCCTTGGGTGGAATGTCCCTGTACTTACTGTAAGTCGCTCTGGATAAAAGCGTCTGCTAAATGACTGAATGTAAATGTAAATCTATGGGGCTTGGGAGGGGGCCTGAGTACACACACCACACACACACTCTCATGCTCACACACACTCTCATGCTCACACACACACACACACATGCTCACACACACACACACTCTCATGCTCACAGACGCTCACACACACATGCAGTCATGCTCACTCACACTCGCACACTTAGTCTTCCAATGTTTATTTGAGAGCCCTGTTGTGTACCTACTTAAGCATTATCCATCCTCCATCCCTCTACAAGTGGAAGTACCTGACTTGTCGAAGCTTGGCGGTGACAGTGTCTCCTCTAAAAGATGGCAACACGCTGCAGTTCAGCATAACGACAGAGGATGAGTGCTTGACTGACTTCAAAGCCATAGCAACACCAAGTATAGAATGACAGCACCTGACTGCAAACACCTTAGTTCCCCCCCACCTCCCCCACACCTCCCCCCCTATATCCTCTACAACCAGAAAGGAGCTTTTGCGTGAAGTTACATCACCCTGCTCTCCCTGCTGGTGAAGCTTCGTCACGTAGAGTTCAGTCAAGAGACTCACGTATTGATTTAACCATATATAGCTAATGGAAAAAGGGTTCGTCTTTGGGCGGCGGTGTGGTTCTGAGGGGGAACTTTCCCTGTCTGGGGGCAGCTAGCATAGGACAGATAGCAGAGGACAAGTACTTACAGTAACAAGGCAGGGGGGGGTGGCCGGGAGGAGGGGGTGAGGAGATAGTTAAGCAAGCACACTTCCCTGTTTAATATGGACTGTCGTCAGTGCTGCCTGAGTCGTTGTAAAGCTTCACAGTCCTATGGAGGAGTGAGTGATGTGGAGCTGAAGACTGTGGATGCTGAAGACTGTGGTGCTGCTGCATCCCAAGTGTTGGAAGTGAAACCAGGACAGCTCTCAGCATAGGAAACACTTTCCCCTTTTTGCATCCTCCTCCTTTATTCATATAATTTAAAGGCACCTTGAACTTAGGAATGCCTGGGGAAAGATAGGCACCTTTTGAAAAATGAATAACATTCTCGCCTATCTCCGGTGTGTCTGGTCTGGGGGCGGCCTTAGAGAAGGTTGAGATGGAGGGAGGGCGCTAAGTAAAGAAAGAGGCTGATCTGTTTTCTCTCTGTCAGATATCACACCAGCAAGCTTCACTGAGAGCCTGTCACACGGCCGATATCACAGTCCATACAGGGTTCAGCCCTGGGCCAGAGGAGAGGAGGGGGAGCGGGAGGGGGGGGGTGCAAGGAGGACATGAGGGGAGAGGAGAAAGAAGGAGGTGTAGGAGACAGGAGGAGAGGGCTTGTAGAGGTGGCTGAAGGCCTGTTTTAGCGCTGGGGGAGAGGAAGGGGAGAGGGAGCCGAAGGGGGGGAGACTTGTTTAGGTATTCTTGTGGAGACTTCTAGTAAAACAAGAACTATTTGAACTTGTAAGGACATCTTGGTTTTTCTAGTGGGGTTACAATCAGTGTTGGGTTAGAATGACATTAAGGGTTGGAGTTAGGGATTGTTTTCTGGCTTGGAGCTAGGATTAGGATTATGGTTTGGGGCCAAGGCTCTCAGTGAAGATTTCTCATGTGATATGACAAAAAATATGTTCTACAAAAGGTTTCGAAAGGTTGGAAATATATTTGTGATTTTTTTTCCAAAATAGGTTTGCATCTTTGATGAGTACTTGATGAGGACTTTACTAAACTCTACTGTACTCTATCGCAGGGCTCGCAACTAAATCCTCATAGCACCGTTCCAAAGTGCAAAATTAACCGTCCCAAACTGAACTTTCCCCTAATTTAGCGGAAAATTATTTTAAATGGGGCTGAATTATGAGTCCCCTCAAGAAAACCCCTATGTGTTTGAGCAGTGTACATTGTGTCTGCCCTGGGAAAGGCAGGCACACCGGGACATGCTGAAATGTCTCACCCTGGCCAGCCCTGAGCCTGTAGGCTGTCTGTAGGGAGGGGGAGGAGGGGGGGGGGGGAGCTATAGGATCCAATCCACTGAGAACAAAGACTGGCCCTGAACGTCAACCACCACCTTGACTTCATAAAGCAGTAAACCAGGTGTTGAGCCCTCTCTCTCTCTCTCTCTCTCTCTCCTCTCCTCTCTCTCTCTCTCTCTCTCTCTCTCTCCTCTCTCTCTCTCTCTCTCCTCCGCTCCTCTCTCTCTCGCTCTTTCTCTCTCCCTCTCTCTCTCTCTCTCTCTCTCTCTTCCCCTCTCACTTTTGCTGGCACTTTATCTATCTCCCTCTCTCTTTCTCTCTCTCCATTTTCTCTCTTTCCTTGATCTCGTTCTCTTTACAGTCTAACACTGAGCAGAGTGTGAAACACATTAAGACAGAGGATCGATCAAAGTTGAGATTCCTCAGTATGAGGATCGCCATGAATCAGAGTGGAGCTCTCTGTTCTCCATGACTACACGGGGGTGGACCACGAGGGCCGTGTGGTCTGTAGAAAGAGACTAGTTTATTTGGTTTGTACTACCCTCTGGAGGGTCAGTCGATATGGTGTGTGTGTGTTGTGTGTGTGTGTGTTGTGTGTGTCTTCACCAGGATACAGAATCTATCTTCATGAGTGTATGTTTAGTATGACCATGGAGCTATGACACATGATTAATGTGGGGTTAGCTTCAGTCTGCCCTCTCTCTTCTCTGTCCTCCTGGTGGCCTCTCAATCTCTCTCTCTCAATCTCTCTCTCCCTCTGTCTCTCTTTCTTTTTTTCTGCCATCTATATCTCTTATCTCTCTCCCATCCTTTCTGTCGGTTTCTCTTTCTTTCTCTCCCTTTCTCACACGCAGTTCTTTCTTTGACTCTTGTTTTCTTGGCCTTTCTGCTTTCCCCATTTTCAACCTTTTCATCGCCGTCTTTTTTCTTCCTGTGTCACTCTGTTTTCAACTGCCTTCATCATCTGTTTCCTGTGTTCTCTCTGCTTTCTCACATAGTTCTCGTCTCACACACACATACTTAAGGGTACACACACGCACACACACACATTCTGTTTATTTAATCATTGATTCCGTTTTGTTGGATTTCGCAGACAATAACGCAACAAAAAAAGCTATGCTGGCAGATTCAGCTCTCTCTTTTTCTCTCTCTCTCACACACACACACTATCTTTCTCTCTCTCTCTCTCTCTCTCTCTCTCTCTCTCTCTCTCTCTCTCTCTCTCTCTCTCTCTCTCTCTCTCTCTCTCTCTCTCACACACCCACTCTCTCTCTTTCTCTCTCGTCTCTCTTCTCTCTCACAGACACACTCTTTCTTTCTATTTCTCTCTTTATCTAATGTAACCCTTTTGTGTTGTCCCTCACACTGACAGAGATAAATGAATTTAATACGCCTCCTATTCCTCACACACAGATGACCTCCTGACAGCTTTGTTTCTATTTCAGAGTTTTCTCGCTCTGGTTTCTCCGCCTTCTCTCCCTCGGTGTCTCGCTGAGGTGACGGTGGTTTTCAGGACAGTGTTATTATTTTCCTGAGTTCCTTAGACCTTAGTTGTGTGACTGGCCTGTTTTCCACATACACAGAGTTTTGTTCCATAACGCGTCGGGGGATCTCTCTGTGTGTGTTTGTGCGTGTAAGTTCCATCCCTTTGAACCTAATGGATGTACTGATATACAGATGCTGATCCGGGGTTAGGTTCAGAACACCCCGGCCTGTTTCAGAGAGATGGAGCTCTCTTATCAGAGTCGTAATGAGGTGTGTGGGAGACAGGTCAGTAACCCCCCCACCCCCCCCCCCCCCCACTACATCCTCCTCCAGCCTTCACGTCGAACTCAAACTGAGCCCCAAGATCCCCGTCCCTGTCCCTGTCCCCCCAAAAAAAAAATACATATTCTCTTCTTCACTGGTTTCGAAAGAAATCACTGGTCTGATTCGACTGGATTGGGTAACGTTCTATGGGGCGGTCTTAGTCCCATCCTGCAGGAGTTGGATCGAGGCAGCTGTATGATCGTTCCTTAGAAAGTGTTCCCAGACCCCCACAGTACCACAGTGACAGAGGCTCAGATGGGTCCTAACCCTGGACAGCTTGAAGCCATGTATACACAGGGCTCGATTTACCAGCTGTAGCTTCCTAATATCACCTCAATGACTAGTACTAACCGCATTAAGAAAACGGTTCAGCATGAGGAAGTGTTGGAGCCTCTGTGAACCATGTGACCACCTGAAGGTTTTTTCCCCCTCCTATTAAAGCAGCTGCTCAACAGAAGGTTCTACAACAGGTCTGACCTAGAAAAGAAAGTTTGGGACAGGTTAGGGACATTAACTCCCCCCCCCCCCTTCCTGCCAGGGCCCCAAGGGACAAACCTACCTCTCTTCTGACTCCTTATTGAATCACCCCCCCTCCACCTCCACCACCATCATCAGAAGAGGCCCCGCTGGCGCCTGGCGGGGTGACAGTCATGCTGTTGTCCCTTATTAGACTCCCCCGCCCCTTACCTCGTCCTCCTACTGGACACCCCCCGACCTTGGCCTATCTAGGAGGGGAATTTCATGCCATCACCGGGCGTCAAAACATTCTATATTAACTGTTGATCCCCTCTGGGTTGATTAGGTTACTCTGGTTCAGGTACTGGGAATGCTGTAAAACACACACACACACACCCACACACACACCCACACACACATATACTCGCTTACCGATAACCAGCAATCCAGAAAAATACAGGATGTTGCACTGCAAAAATGCCCTATGAAGTTTAAGTGCAGAGATATTAGTTATGGGCATGCTTATGCTTAAAACAAGTACATTTGGCTGCCAGTGCAGTAATATATTTATGGTATGTATAATAAGCTAAATAGTTAAAGTCACTAGATAAGCCATTTATGCTAGAAACAAGTCCAACTAAATTTTAAAATCTAAAAACAAGATGTCACACTCAGGTGTACAGTTTTTGCAGTGTGTACGTGACATGCATTAGAAGCAGACAAGCAATTATGTCTGTGTAACAACATTAACATTTTAACCATTCACTGGTTCGTCCTCTAAATCATAACCATTCTGCAATCAGCCAGTGAGTGATAAGCATTGATTTAACTCCACAATGACTTCAAAAATATAATATTCAAATTCGTAAGACAGACAACCATGCATGAGTCCAATTATACCAGACGGCATAGAGAGCTCTACTTCTCGTAATGAGAATGGGATGTTGAGCGGTGAAATATGCAGCCTGAGTTTCCTAAAGGCCAAGTTCTACGTGTGTGTGTGTGTGTGCACGTGTGTGCGGGCGGCCCTGAAGTGCTGTTAATTTCCTGCAGAACTGGGGAATGGCCGCTAAAGGTATCATTGAAGTGATGAATGCTGTGCTACAAACCGACATCAGAGTCTAATCTGAGTCATTGGAGAAATGAAACTGCGTCAACTTCAAAAGACTTTCTTTCATCTGCAGTTAGAGAGAGAGAGAGAGAGAGAAAGAGAGAGAGAGAGAGAGAAGAGAGAGAGAAGAGAGAGAATGGAGCTCCCAGATGTTACCCCCCCCTCCCCTCCCTTCCCCCCAACCCCCCTCACCCTCCCTTTCTGTCTGTTTTGTATTCATTTTCCTGATGCACACCTCAACCCCCCTGTGCTCCCCGAAAGCACAACCGACTGGCATGTGTGTGTGTGTCTGTACACACACATGTGCTTGCTTACACGTATGTGCCCGAACAATGGACATGCCTCTCTTTGAGTTTTCTCTGTGTGTGTGTGTGTGTGTGTATATGTGTGTGTATGTATGTGCATGTGTGTAAGTTCCAACATAACAAAAAAACACCTTTTCAGGGTATGCATGTACAGGGTGTGTGCATGTGTGCTCCAACATCCAGCCCAGACAGTAGATCCGGTAGCTAAGAGCGTTTTGCCAGTGGGCTCCATGTCAGCTCACCCAGGGCCCAGTCTCCGTCCTCACTGGGACACAGGAACCCCCTCAACGTTCGGATCTCAAGGATTACCTTTCCATCAGGAAGAAGAACGAGGTGTGAAAAGCAATCTGAGAAACGCCAAGCAGAGATATGGAACTTGGGAGGATGCAATTATGCCAATGACAGATCCTTTTTGACCTTATCCTTCAATTGTAATGTGTGTGTGTGTGAAGGGTGGAAGGGGGTGCTAGTGCTTTGTTTTTGTAGCTTTCATTTTTATGTGTCAGATGAGACCTAAAACTGCAATGATGGTGAACTGTTTGAAAGATGAGTTGACTTTTCTGTACCTTTCTTTGACTCACTCATCTCTCTCCCTCTCTCTCTCTCTCTCTCTCCATCTCCCTCTCTCCCTCTCTCTCTCTCTCTCCCTCTCTCTCTCTCTCTCTCTCTCTGCCTCTCCCTCTCTTTCTGGGTCAGGTATTCCACCAAAGGCTGGGTCCTGGACCAGACCAGCATCTTTGCACTTGTTGATGCTTTTGTACAGAGGTGCAAAGACTTGCTGGAGGTGAGCAGAAACACACACACACACACACACACACTGCATAGTTACATGTATCTTCGGTGCGTCAGCTCACCACACATGTTAACTCAGCCAGCCGCTGCCAGCCAGAATCTCCTTTTCACCAACCTCCTCTCTATGTGTCCTGATCCCTGTCACACTCTCCTGACTCCACCACCCTCCACCCTCTCCTGACATCTACCCTCCCCCTTCATCTCCCCTTACCCACCATCCCCCTTTCCAACCCAACCCACCGCATCCCTCCATCCCCACCTATATCTCCCGTGCCCCCTCCCCCCAGGTGTGTGACTGCCAGCAGCAGTTTGCCCGGCGAGAGGAGGGTACTCAGAGGCCCCTGCCCTGCTTCGCCGGGCGCCAGGGGTCCGAGGTCACCCGCAGCCTGCTGGAGATGGAGGCCACCTTCGAGCGCAGCCTGCAGGGGCTACGCTCCGTCTCCAAGGGCATCCTGGACGTCAAGAACACCTCCTGGCACGACGACTACAACAGGTACCAGGTCCAGACAGCGCTATCTAGACATCCAGGGGGGGGGGAACCTCCACCCAGACTAGCAGCTCACTGGTGACCCACTCTGGTGACCCACTGCCTGGACCCGCCGTGGTACGAGGTGTGCCTGTTGACACGAGGGGATGAACGCCGTTAGAGAGGCATGTGAGTCCTACACACACAGGCTCTGTACCCCGGGGCCTAAATATAGGAGCGCGCTCCAGTCCTGTCATGCTGTGTCCACAGTGCCTCCACACAGATGGATCTATTCCTCCTAAAGGAGCAGCACTGATGCCCTGGACATACGCCGTAATCTATTTATCTTGTCGTGTAGAACGTCGGTGAATTCCTCTCCGTCTAGCCTGAATGTGCTCGTTGTGTTGGGCCCCTAATCTGCAGCACAGGGATTGGGGTGTGTCTAATGTGGAGAGTGTGGAGTGGGATCAATGTGTGTCTAGACGCTCTCTGGGCACTATATTTGTATGTGTCCACCCTGCTGTCACACGCCATTAAGGACATGGTTAGTATGTGTTCGTCAGATGACCGGGAGGGGGAGCGGGGGGTGTATGTATGTGTGTGAGTGTGTATGTATGTGTGTGTGTGTGTGTATGTGTGTGTGCATGAGTGTGCGTGCGTGTGTCTCTAGTCCCAGAGGGCAGGTGTGTGCTGCACACCCCCTGATTGTCATTCAGAGGGGTCGTCACTGTATAGCATTCTGACTCCTCATCTGAATAACAGGATCAGAGACAGATAAGGTGTGTGTGTGTGTGTAGAAGATTGTGTATAGTGTATACCGAATGTGTGTTTGCTTGTCTTTCAGTGTTTGTGTACGAGTGTGTATTTCCGCTCGTGTATGTGTCTGGGAGGTTAGGCGACCTGGTTCTCCCCCATCTCTCCTCTCCTCCCCCTCCTCCTCTTCTTCGCCTCCCCCGCCATGGAGGGGTCTTGGGAACAGGGGTGCAGCGGTGGGGGGGGGGGGGGGTGATGTGTGTGATGGATTAGGGTCACGGGAGGTCGTGGGGTTGGGATGTTGTTGCCAAGGGAAACAGCTGCGCTGCTGTAAGGGGCAGGTGTTTCATAGCGACTCAGCACATTGAAGTCAGTCAAATCAATATCCGCCTATATATTTACTGTGTGTGTGTGAGAGAGTGTGTGTGTGTGTGTGTGTGTGTGTGTGTGTGTGTGTGTGTGTGTGCACGCTTCACTCTTAGATGTTTTTAATCTGTGTAATCACTTCCTCCAAACCCGGACCATTCCCTCATTATCATTGTGTGTGTGTGTGCCCAGGTTCCGTGCAGGGGTGAAGGATCTGGAGGTGATGATGCAGAACCTGATCAACTCAGCCTTTGATACAGTGAACACAGTGGAGGAAGGCGTTCAGCTGCTTGAAGTCTTCCAACACCTGTCTGCCCGAGAGGTCAGACACACACACAGTGAATAAAAAAGTGTTTTAACACATAAACACCTGCACACACATCACACAGACACACACACACCTGCACTCCCATTGACTTTCACACTCCTTTTATTTCACCCCTTCTCCTCCAAGTCCCCTTGTTCCTGTGGCTGTGTTCCTCCTCTGGGCAGCTTTTGTCTGTGGGTTGGACACGGCTGGCCAACACACAGGCCTATTTCTTTTCCTAAATGGACCATACCGTATCTTCCAGTCTATCACTTTAATACCCCGCCATAGCACTTCACTACAATAGCAGTCTGGGTCGATTATCCATACCCTGCTGCCTTCTGAGCTGAGAGAGAGAGAAAGGGAGAGAGAGAGCGGGGAGGGGGAAACTGAAAGAGAGAGAGAGAGAGAGAGAGAGACAGAGAGAGAGAGAGAGAGAGAGAGAGAGAAAGGAGAAAGAGGGGGTGAGAAGCAGAGAGAGCGGGGGAGAAAGAGAAAGGGAGAGTGGGACTAAGAGCGGGAGGGCACATGCCACACTCACTGTAAAGTACTTTTTTCACGCTCAAACAACTATACAAAGACATAAACAGTCTCCGCTAAACATGTACTCCATCTCTTCTTTCCTCTCTCCCTCTCTCTCTCCTTGTCCCTTTTTCTTTATTTCCCTACTTTCTCACGGTTTTCACCTGCTCAACCCCCTCCTTCCTTCCTTCCTCCCTTCTCTCTCAACCTTCCCTCCCCTCCTCTCCTCTTCCCGCCTCCCTCTCCTCCTGTCCTCCCCCCCCCCCCCCCCAGGCCATCAAGAGGACCATAGACAGGAAGACGGTGGTGGTGTACGCTCTGTTCAACAAGCAGCTCAACCTGGTGAACAAGGAGCTGAGCAGGAAGGCCTTCCACACGGCGGCACACATTGCCCCAGCACGCCGGCCAGGCCCACTGGGCCCCGCGCCCTCCGCAGACGCATCGAGAGGCCCATGGAGGTCAGACACACACACACACACACACACACATTACGCATAATGGCAAAGGCTCACAACACAGGATAATAGAAGGGATCAATGAGACCAGAAAGGGAGCCCAGTCACACATACTGTTAACATAGCGCCAGAGAGAGAGAGAGAGAGGAGAGAGATCAGAGTAGACCCACACACCATCAGTCAGTCTAGGAGGAAATGGCGGTTGTGGTTTCGAGCTCCGCTCTCTACAGTGAGCTGCAGAGCTGGATAGGCTGATCTCCTGATCCCAGAGTTGGGGGGGGTCAGACCCATCTGGAGGCCTACGCAGGAAGAACCAGAGCGCTAAGGTTACACATAGGACACACTGTGCTGTAGGTGAAAGGGAAATGTCTGTCTGTGTCTGTGTCTGGGCACACGTATTTTTGCCACTTTACGTGTAGCTGGTGCTAGGGACTGTGTGTGTGTAGCGTCTCTGCGTGTGTGTGTGTGTGTGTGACGAGGTTATCTGCAGGCCAGCCCCTCTCATCCTGCGTGGCGGGGGTCCAGACGTGGCCTTGGCGTCTGGCCCGTATTAAACAACAGCTGTTCCACCCTGGCCTGCGTTTTACATCCAGCCCGCTGCTAGCCCAGCCCCTGTGTTTAAACTCCTATCTCCGGATACATTAAGAACACAGTTAAGAGCAGGGGGGCGACTCTTAATTCCACCCAGATATGATTATACTGGACCCGCATTGTAACTCTACTCCCTGTCAAAGGAGGCAGGCCTGTGTTCAGGGTCAAATAGCAGCACACACTTACACACACACAAACACGCTTCTATACTCATACACTTTTACACACACACACACCACCCACACACACACTGTATACACATGCATACGCTCGCTCTTGACATTCCTTGGCAACAGCATCCGGTAAACAGTTACCACACAAAAGAGCAGTGTTTTGAGATCCTCTTAAAGTCTGTGTTGTGTAAACTCCACGTCAGCGGGGCTGTCAGCCTCGTAGCGCTGCTCCCCTGACATGTTATGAGACTTGGCTAAGGGCCTCTTTACTCCACAGACCCCGCTAGGCCCAAGCTGGCTTTCAGGGAACACATATACAGTACATTTGCATAGTTAAGCTCACCCCCCCCCCCTCCCCCCCCCCCCCCCCTCCATTTCCATTCATGCAAACAGAGATGTGGATTCTCCTGGTGGTGGGTGTCCACGCTCCCAGCTGCAGCTCCCCTGTTCAGCCTTCAGCCTCAGTGTGTCTCTCATGTTATTGGTTGTCCTGCAGAGATGAGGGCACCCTGGACCTGCAGGCCCATACCTAGCCAGGGGAAACCAGGCTTCTCTTCCCTTTGTTCCCAGTAGCTTAGATGGGGAGGTGAAGCCCTCTGTCACACTGCTTGTAAAACAAGGGGCTAAACCACTACAATTTGAGGACAGTTGATACTCTAGTGTAGCACACTGTTGGATGACACCCCCAGTGTGCCTTCCTCTAACCCCTCCCCCCCTCCCCCCATGTACTGGACAGCGCCCACTTCATGTCCCAGGACGGGCAGCGGGGAGGAGGTGCGTTCTGGCGTACGGCCAGCTGGTGCAGACGTCCTGGACGAGCTGGTTAGGAGGATCTTCGGTGAGTGGAGGCCAGAGTCTGGACCGCCACAGTCTGAAGAGGCTGGACCAGCCCCTGGTGACACGCTGCAAGGAGAAGGCCGGCATGCTGGACATCAACTTTGACAAGTACAGGAACCCCCCGACACACACACGCACACACTCACGCACACGCAGACCACACACTCGCTTACGTTTGGAGTGACGTCAGTTGCATGCTCTTACACATGCAGGAAAAGACAGTCGGCCACAGACAGAGATGCTTTTGTCACTAAAGTAAGGCTCACACGCACACTGTAAGAACACGCGCACACACAGAACTCTTACACACACACACTCACACACACACACACAGACTCTTACACACACTCACACACACAGACTCTTATACACTCTTATACACGCAAGGTTGTTTATGTAACTGTGCTTAATGTTAACAAACGGGGAAGGTCATGGTTGTTACAGGATACACAGATCTTCTTGTTCTCTCACACACACATAAACACACACACACAACACACCAGGACAGATTTACTGGGAGGGGAGGGGTGGGGGACTCTGCAAGCACACATACAGGATACTTGGAAATTCTCAAGGACATTCCGGCAAATCATTCTTGCAGAGAACACAAAAACACACTGTACAGCATAAATATGGAACACGAACCAAGAGGTTCAACACACGCATTACACACACACACACTAGACAGCATGGATGTGTGTAGATCAAGAGACACACACACACACACATATCCCATGGGGTTGCTGTCTGTCTCATCACCAGCGCTGCTTGTCGGTGCTCTCAGGAACCTGCTGAAGATGTTCAATGAGATCCAGTACTGGGAGCGCCTGCTGTTTGAGATCCCCCATATGTGACTCTGACGTGTACCAGCGCATGGGAGGACCTCCGTGGCCATGAGGGGCAGAGTGTCCTGCTGGTGGTGCGAGACTAAAACAGGTCCTGACACACACACACACACAGTACATCACACCACACCAAGATACATTACATCACACCACACACACATACAGTACATCAAACACACACATATACAGTACATCAACACACACACACACACAGTACATCACCACACACACACAGTACATCACTACACACACATACAGTACATCACACACACACACACAGTACATCACACACACACACAGTACATCACACACACACAGACATCACCACACACACATACAGACATCACACACACACACACACACACACACTCACACACATATACAGTACATCACACACACACACACCACAGCACACACACAGATACATACATACAGGGGAATAGAGATACCACACAAGCCAGGGCCATACAGATACACACAGACACAAACACACCCAGTCTCAGATGCATGCAGACACATAAACACACATCCTCACAACAGGCACACCCACACACACAGAGGATGTACATGTGCATGCATAAACACGCACACAGGTGCCAAGTACACCTTCGGTCAACTGCGGCAGACAGTAAGCCTGTGCACACACACACACCACAGCCCAGGGCCAGAGAGGCTTGGCACACACACACACACAGCCCAGGGCCCAGAGAGGCTGGGCACACACCACACACATACCACTGTGACCCGAGGGGAGGGGGAGGGCAGCTAGCAGTCAGCCCTGTCTGCTGTAATGCTGCAGGAGTACACCTCTGGGGCTGAGGCCCAGACTGGGGTCAAGACTTCACACACACACCACAAACCATCTGTTTGCGTGTTGGGACTCCCTCTTAGACTCACTTAAAACACTCGTTCTGTTGATGAAAGATCCCACACAAACACACCACACACACAACCACAGAAGAGACAAAAAAAAGGCCATCAGTGTTTACCGATCTTGTTGAGCGAGTTGTGTTTGGTAAAGAACAATAAACTTCCTGGAGATAACAGGAAGGGTACAGTTAATTCCCAGATGACCTCTCTCTAACGCACACACATTATTCTGTCTGTGTGTGTTTGTATGTGTGTGTGTGTGGTTGTCAGGTATCATCGCGTCGCTGTTCTGCTGACGAGCTGGGTCGGTTCCGGAGCGGATTCGCTTCCTGGATAAGACAGATCCAGCCAGGCCTCTCCAAGCTGCTCTGGTCCTCCAAAGGAGCCTCCAACGTCTTCATCAGCGACTGCCGCCTCCACGCCAGCAAGGTGACACACACCACTCACACAGAGAGAGGCATGTAGCACAGGCTGTAGTGCAGGTTTACACAGAGAGAGGCCTGGAGCACAGGCTGTAGTGCAGGTTTACATTAGAGAGAGGCCTGGAGCACAGGCTGTACTCCAGGTTTACATTAGAGGCATGTAGCACAGGTTGTAGTGGTTACAGTCTACTTATCAGACAGAGCTTTGGGCATCCACCCAAGTTCCACAGTGGAGCCCCTGAGTCATGCTGGCTCAGCCAGACAGACTGCCACAGACCCAGGAGCTGCAGTCCAGGGCAGGACAGAAATACAGTTCCTCTGTTGATTCAACTGAGAGACGAGAGGGTCGAGTATAACCGACTAATTAGTTACAACCCCTCATTCTCACACGCTTACCTCAGTAATTAACACTTCTCCTGGGACATTATGAAGCCAAGTATCAATTCATATTATCCTTACAAAGCAGTATATTACCCTAAACTGTAATTGGACCAATTTGGCTCCGATTCAGCCCCATATTTGACCTGACTACTGCGGTCCTGATTCCAGCTGGGGATGATGGAACTGTAACTCCATAGCTACAGGGACAGGAAGTGGCGGAGCGAGGCTCTCTGCTTTAACAAACGGCCCCAGTCTGCACTCAACACACACACACACACAGGCAAGAATACCACCACACTGGCTGCAGTTGTCATTATTCTGCTATCAACCTCTCCATCACATGAACGTGTGAGTGTGTGTGTGTGTGTGTGTGTGTGTGTGTGTGTGTGTGTGTGTGTGTGTGTGTGTGTGTGTAGGCCTGACCCAGCAGAACCAGACAACACATCATGGCCCAGGTCCATGTTTGACAACCTGCTCAGGACCAATACACACTAGTCTGATGATGGCTGCAATATTGCTCTCCACCCACACAGCTAAATCGTCTCTGTGGGGATTAAGGGAGTTGTGTGTGTGTGTTTGTGTGTGTAAAGGAGAGAGAGAGATACTACCCGACAGTATAAGTTGACCTCCTGCTGCGTTTCATTTCAGCTCAGGGTCCATATATGGCTGCATTAGAACACAGTAGGCATCGTATGATGGAGATGTAAACCAATTGAAGGAGACACACACAGACACACACATACACACACAGACACGCACAGACACGCACACAGAGATACACACACAGACACAGATACACACAGATACACACAGACAGACAGACACACACACACATAGACACAGACTGTGAGTTCCCCAGGATGCCCCAACTCCAGCGTAATGAAAGGATACAGTGTGGCGTGCAGACGGGCGCAGGTACACGTGGCCCGGCGGCGGCGGGGAGGGAGGGAGGGGGGGGGGGTGTCAGAGGGGCTACAGGGCTAGCCTGCCTAATGAGCGCTGACTCATCGGCTGGGACCATCGGCCGCCACCGCACCCTCCCCCAGGGGGCTGAAGATCAGGTCTGCATCAAGACAATGTCAAGATCTGTCCAGCCCAAAGTCAGGAACCTGAAGTCAGGAACCTGGCAGGGCCTGGGGGAAGGAAGGAGAGAAGAGGTTTAGATCAAGAGCAAAGGTATGGAAAGACACGAAGAGAGGGAGAACTAGTTAGGGTGTGCACGAGGAAGAGAGAAAAGCAGGGAAGAGAAGAATAGTTCTACTGAGAAGAGAGGAGCTGGAGCTAGGAGAGAAAGGTAGAGCTTGTTAAAGGGAGGGGAAAGGGGAGGAAGAAGTAGAGACGATCTGAACCCACTCAGAACCTCCCCCCCCCCCACACACACACACATCCCCTCCTTCCCCCTCCTCCTCTGAACCCCCCCCCCCAGTTCATCAAACTCTCTCTGCGGCTTATTCTGCACGGCATACCTTATCCCCATGAAAGCCCTCAAATCTGGAGATCCCAGCTCGGATCTGGAATTCTGAGTGAGAGTGGGATTACTCTCCATATGAATGAGGTCCAGCAGATAGAGAGAGAGAGGAGGGAGGGGGGGGGAGGGGGAGACGAGGAGCAGAGCTCTTTGCTTCTACAAATTGAATAGGAAACTCTTGGATGTATATGGCTGATGCTGTCAGGATAAGGCCTGTCTGTAATTCAAACCAGAGAGGCGCTGGAGGGAGAGGGAGGGAGTTGGGGGGGTGGGGGTGGGGGGGTCAAGATGGAGGAGAAGTATTCCTATGAAACGAGCTCTCCTGTGATCTCCAGAGCTGGGCAGGAAGGAAGGGACACCACTGTTAAACCTTATAGCAAAATCCCATGGGGGCTGTGTTCATGACATACTTTTCCCCCTCCTCTATTACTTTTCCTCTCTTATCCTCCCTTCTCCTCCCCCTCCCCCCTTCCCTCTCCTCAGATCCAGTTGATAGTGGACGAGTACAAGGCGGCCAACCTGGCCATCGAGCGTCACTGTGGGCAGATCAGCGAGCTGCTGCTGGTGCGTGTGGACGGGAGGACGGTGTACCGGGACCTGGAGTTTGAGGCCGACCAGCTGGCCCACCAGCAGAGCCAGCTCCAGAGGCTGCGCTCCGCTCACCAGGACATCGTCAGCATCATGGCCCGCGTCTACGAGACCTTCCGTACAGACGGGGCTGAGGTGCGTGTGTGTGTGGGGGGGGTGGAGGTCTGGGTGTGTTTATGTTGTACTCTACTGTACTAGGCTGTGGGAGACTGAAGGGCCCAACACCAACCTGGTGAAAGAACAGGGAGTGAATGAGCTTACAGTAGCTGTAGTGCTGCAGCTCACTTCCTTTCTCCCTCACTCACTCTCT
>CM042875.1:2945405-2947905 GCA_023658055.1 Thaleichthys pacificus | reverse complement strand
GCTGGAGTGTGTTCACTCATGACATCCTCTGACCAGCCTAAGTGCCTGTTAGGAAGATGACTGGCAGAGCGTCTGAGGAGAGGAGGAGGCGGATGGAGCCAGTATGGAGGGCCCACGCCCTACTGAGGGACGGGTCAATACTCTCTGGAACACAGAATCCTGGAGCCGCAGAGGAAACAGGGAAGGAAGGAGAGTGACCGTGATGACTGTGTTCTCTCTCTCTCCTTTCTCCTCTCTCCTCCCCTGGCCTCCCTCTCTACTCCACCGCCCATTTGCCCCCCCCCCCCTCTTTCCCCCCCCTCCTCCCTCCCTCTCCCTCCCCCCTCCTCCCCCCTCCAGAGCAGGATGAGGAGATAGGGAAGATCCAGGGCGGCGGTGGGCGGCGGGCATGACGGCCAACGCTGCCAACCTGCAGGCCTACCTGAAGACCTGGGACAAGCACCGGGAGATCTGGGAGATCAACAAGGACCCCTTCATACGCCGCTACCAGCGCCTCAAACCCCCCCGTGTCCTCCTTCGACGCTGACATCGCCAGGTGGGGTTAGACACACACACACATACCAACACACACCACCTGCCTCTGCTCTAAAAACCACGACATTGGCAGATAGTGACAAGCACACACGCGTGTGCGGGGAGAGGGGGAGACGGAGGGGCGAGAGAAGGGAGGAGTTGTGTGAGTCGCAGGGCTGAGGAAGTGATATCATAGGAAGTGAAGAGAGAAGATGGAGTGGATGAGAAGAGGGAAGAGGGAAGCGAGTAATGAAGGGGTAGCAGAGGGGCTGGCCTGCCTCGTCCTGACCTCTGCTCGTCACACAGTATAGATCCACTCCCAGTGTGGAGAGCGTGTGTGCACAGTGGCAGCGGCCCGGGTGCATTATTGTCTTATGGATTTGTCTGAGGCTGTGCTATGTAGATCAGTGAAGTGTGTCAACACTGAGTGTGTGTGCGTGTGGTGTTGATGAGTGTGTGTTTACACACGCCAACCTGTCTGAACTGTTTGTTCGCCCCGCCTCATCGATAGAGCTAGCCGACGTGTCAGGCTGCCTGTGTGTTGTATCTGATTTCTGTTGATGCCTCTGTGTGTATTTACTATTGTATTTTACTTAGCTGCACACAGCTGCACTAATACCCAATATTAGATACCCAATACATGGCCGCTACATCTCATACACATTCATCACTCTGTCCAATCCCTTTTTTCTTCGACTCTTTCTTTCGCCTTACTGTCTCCATCTTTTCTCCATCTCTCTCCATGTTTCTCTCCCTCCCTCCCTCCCTCTCCTTCTCCTCCCTCCCTCTCTCCCCCTCTCTTCTCTCTCTCCTCTCTCTCCTCTCTCTCTCTCTCTCTCTCCTCCTCTCCTCCCTCTCCTCTCTCTCTCTCCCTCCCTCCCCCCTCCTCCCCTCCCCCCCCCCCCTCTCTCTCTCTCCTCTCTCTCTCTCTCTCTCCCTCCCCCCAGGTACACAGAGGTGGCCAACAACGTCCAGAAGGAGGAGACGGTGCTGAGTGTTCAGTTTGTGCTGCTGGACTGCGCCCCCCTCAAGTTCTCCCTGGTGCAGCACTGTAACGAGTGGCAGGGGCAAGTTCACCCAGCTGCTCAGTCTCATGGCCGGCACTCGCCTCAGAGAGCTGCACGCCTTCCTGCAGGACAACGCCCACAGGTGAGGGAGAGGGGGGGGGTCTGGGTGTGTTGAGGTGTCTGGGTGTGTTGAGGTGTGTGGTGTGTGGGTGTTGAGGTGTGTCTGGGTGTGTGTGGAGGTGTGTGTGGTGTGTTGAGGTGTCTGGGTGTGTTGAGGTGTGTGTTGAGGTGACACACAGTGTACACTTCAAGCATGTAATCTACTATTGTGTGTGGGTGTGTGTGTGTGTGTGCAGGTTGAGCCAGCCTCCCCAGACCCTGGTGGAGCTGGGTGAGAGTCTGAAGCTGCTGGAGAGTCTGCAGTCAGACCTGGGGAAGATCCAGGCTCAGATCCCCCCCATCCACGAGCAGTTCACCATCTCTGGAGAAGTACGAGGTCACCGTGGACCAGCCTGTGAGGGTTCCGTACACACACACGCACACACACACACACAGGCCTCAACACGCCTCCACTCCTGCACACTCACACACAACACAGGCCTGTAACACGCCTCCCGTCCTTACACACACACCACACACACACACACACACAGACCTGTGACCCCCTCCTCCCCCCCCAGGTGCAGGAGATGCTGGAGGCCCTGAACGGGGAGTGGCTGTGGTTCCAGCAGGTGGTGATCGACAGCGACGTCATGCTGAAGAAGCACAAGGACAAGTTCAAGAGCGGCCTGATCTACTCTGCTGAGGACTTCAAGAAGAAGATGCACACCAGCATCCAGGACTTCACCACCTCAGGTCACACACTCACACCATCCACACACACACACACCAGCATCCAGGACTTCACCACCACAGGTCACACACACACACACACACACACACCACACACAGACACACACACCACACAAACACTCACACAC
>CM042875.1:2922905-2935405 GCA_023658055.1 Thaleichthys pacificus | reverse complement strand
GTTGTAAACAGAGAGGTGCTGACCTGCCTCACTGTGGATGTCAATGTGACTCAGACCTTGACTTGGCTACAAAGTCACGGCAGCACACTGGGAAAATGGATGACACTGCTGGTAAACATGAGATTATTGTCTATGTGTGAGTATCTTGTGTGTGTGTGTGTATCGTGTGTGTGTATGATGTACGTCGGTGCGTGTGAGTATCTTGTGTGTGTCTTGTGTGTGCTTGGGTGTATCTTGTGTGTGTATCTTGTGTGTGTGTATCTTGTGTGCATCTTGTGTGTGTGTATCTTGTGTGTGTGCGTGTGTATCTTGTGTGTGTGTGTGTGCCCCACCTGTGAGGGGGCCCCGGGAGCCTCCTGCCTCAGCACCACCTGCACCCTGAACAGGGGGTTGGGGGAGGTCTTGCTGTCCCCGTTGACGGCCTTAGAGAGCTCCTGTAGGGAGCCCTTAATGTTGTAGCGCAGCGCCTCCTCCACGATGCTGTCCATCTTCTCAGTGTAGGTCACCCAGTACTGCTGGACCTGGGGCGGGGACAGAGGGAGAGAGAGACAGAGAGAGGGAGTGTGAGAGGGGGGAGGAAAGAGAAAGGGAGTGAGAGAGAAATAGAGAGAGAGTGACAGAGAGAGTGAGTGAGGGAGAAAGGAAGTGAGCTGCAGCACTACAGCTACTGTAAGCTCATTCACTCCCTGTTCTTTCACCAGGTTGGTGTTGGGCCCTTCAGTCTCCCACAGCCTAGTACAGTAGAGTACAACATAAACACACCCAGACCTCCACCCCCCCCACACACACACGCACCTCAGCCCCGTCTGTACGGAAGGTCTCGTAGACGCGGGCCATGATGCTGACGATGTCCTGGTGAGCGGAGCGCAGCCTCTGGAGCTGGCTCTGCTGGTGGGCCAGCTGGTCGGCCTCAAACTCCAGGTCCCGGTACACCGTCCTCCCGTCCACACGCACCAGCAGCAGCTCGCTGATCTGCCCACAGTGACGCTCGATGGCCAGGTTGGCCGCCTTGTACTCGTCCACTATCAACTGGATCTGAGGAGAGGGAAGGGGGGAGGGGGAGGAGAAGGGAGGATAAGAGAGGAAAAGTAATAGAGGAGGGGGAAAAGTATGTCATGAACACAGCCCCCATGGGATTTTGCTATAAGGTTTAACAGTGGTGTCCCTTCCTTCCTGCCCAGCTCTGGAGATCACAGGAGAGCTCGTTTCATAGGAATACTTCTCCTCCATCTTGACCCCCCCACCCCCACCCCCCCAACTCCCTCCCTCTCCCTCCAGCGCCTCTCTGGTTTGAATTACAGACAGGCCTTATCCTGACAGCATCAGCCATATACATCCAAGAGTTTTCCTATTCAATTTGTAGAAGCAAAGAGCTCTGCTCCTCGTCTCCCCCTCCCCCCCCCCTCCCTCCTCTCTCTCTCTATCTGCTGGACCTCATTCATATGGAGAGTAATCCCACTCTCACTCAGAATTCCAGATCCGAGCTGGGATCTCCAGATTTGAGGGCTTTCATGGGGATAAGGTATGCCGTGCAGAATAAGCCGCAGAGAGAGTTTGATGAACTGGGGGGGGGGGTTCAGAGGAGGAGGGGAAGGAGGGGATGTGTGTGTGTGTGGGGGGGGGGGAGGTTCCTGAGTGGGTTCAGATCGTCTCTACTTCTTCCTCCCCTTTCCCCTCCCTTTAACAAGCTCTACCTTTCTCTCCTAGCTCCAGCTCCTCTCTTCTCAGTAGAACTATTCTTCTCTTCCCTGCTTTTCTCTCTTCCTCGTGCACACCCTAACTAGTTCTCCCTCTCTTCGTGTCTTTCCATACCTTTGCTCTTGATCTAAACCTCTTCTCTCCTTCCTTCCCCCAGGCCCTGCCAGGTTCCTGACTTCAGGTTCCTGACTTTGGGCTGGACAGATCTTGACATTGTCTTGATGCAGACCTGATCTTCAGCCCCCTGGGGGAGGGTGCGGTGGCGGCCGATGGTCCCAGCCGATGAGTCAGCGCTCATTAGGCAGGCTAGCCCTGTAGCCCCTCTGACACCCCCCCCCCCCTCCCTCCCTCCCCGCCGCCGCCGGGCCACGTGTACCTGCGCCCGTCTGCACGCCACACTGTATCCTTTCATTACGCTGGAGTTGGGGCATCCTGGGGAACTCACAGTCTGTGTCTATGTGTGTGTGTGTCTGTCTGTCTGTGTGTATCTGTGTGTATCTGTGTCTGTGTGTGTATCTCTGTGTGCGTGTCTGTGCGTGTCTGTGTGTGTATGTGTGTGTCTGTGTGTGTCTCCTTCAATTGGTTTACATCTCCATCATACGATGCCTACTGTGTTCTAATGCAGCCATATATGGACCCTGAGCTGAAATGAAACGCAGCAGGAGGTCAACTTATACTGTCGGGTAGTATCTCTCTCTCTCCTTTACACACACAAACACACACACACAACTCCCTTAATCCCCACAGAGACGATTTAGCTGTGTGGGTGGAGAGCAATATTGCAGCCATCATCAGACTAGTGTGTATTGGTCCTGAGCAGGTTGTCAAACATGGACCTGGGCCATGATGTGTTGTCTGGTTCTGCTGGGTCAGGCCTACACACACACACACACACACACACACACACACACACACACACACACACACACACACACACACACTCACACGTTCATGTGATGGAGAGGTTGATAGCAGAATAATGACAACTGCAGCCAGTGTGGTGGTATTCTTGCCTGTGTGTGTGTGTGTGTTGAGTGCAGACTGGGGCCGTTTGTTAAAGCAGAGAGCCTCGCTCCGCCACTTCCTGTCCCTGTAGCTATGGAGTTACAGTTCCATCATCCCCAGCTGGAATCAGGACCGCAGTAGTCAGGTCAAATATGGGGCTGAATCGGAGCCAAATTGGTCCAATTACAGTTTAGGGTAATATACTGCTTTGTAAGGATAATATGAATTGATACTTGGCTTCATAATGTCCCAGGAGAAGTGTTAATTACTGAGGTAAGCGTGTGAGAATGAGGGGTTGTAACTAATTAGTCGGTTATACTCGACCCTCTCGTCTCTCAGTTGAATCAACAGAGGAACTGTATTTCTGTCCTGCCCTGGACTGCAGCTCCTGGGTCTGTGGCAGTCTGTCTGGCTGAGCCAGCATGACTCAGGGGCTCCACTGTGGAACTTGGGTGGATGCCCAAAGCTCTGTCTGATAAGTAGACTGTAACCACTACAACCTGTGCTACATGCCTCTAATGTAAACCTGGAGTACAGCCTGTGCTCCAGGCCTCTCTCTAATGTAAACCTGCACTACAGCCTGTGCTCCAGGCCTCTCTCTGTGTAAACCTGCACTACAGCCTGTGCTACATGCCTCTCTCTGTGTGAGTGGTGTGTGTCACCTTGCTGGCGTGGAGGCGGCAGTCGCTGATGAAGACGTTGGAGGCTCCTTTGGAGGACCAGAGCAGCTTGGAGAGGCCTGGCTGGATCTTCTTATCCAGGAAGCGAATCCGCTCCCGGAACAGACCCAGCTCGTCAGCAGACAGCGACGCGATGATCCTGACACACACACACACACACACACACACATACAAACACACACAGACAGAGAATAATGTGTGTGCGTTAGAGAGAGTCATCTGGAATACTGTACATCTCCAGGAAGTTTATTGTTCGTTTACCAAACACAACTCGCTCAACAAGACATCTGTAAACACTGATGGCCTTTTTGTCTCTTCTGTGTGTGTGTGTGTTTGTGTGGGATCTTTCATCAACAGAACGAGTGTTTTAAGTGAGTCTAAGAGGTAGTCCCAACAGCAAACACAGTGGTTTGTGGTGTGTGTGTGAAGTCTTGACCCCAGTCTGGGCCTCAGCCCCAGGTGGTACTCCTGCAGCATTACAGCAGACAGGGCTGACTGCTAGCTGCCCTCCCCTCCCCTCGGGTCACAGTGGTGTGTGTGTGTGTGTGCCCAGCCTCTCTGGGCCCTGGGCTGTGTGTGTGTGTGTGTGTGTGTGTGTGTGCCCAGCCTCTCTGGGCCCTGGGCTGTGTGTGTGTGTGTGCCCAGCCTCTCTGGGCCCTGGGCTGTGTGTGTGTGTGTGTGTGCACAGGCTTACTGTCCTGCCGCAGTGACCGAAGGTGTACTTGGCACCTGTGTGCGTGTTTATGCATGCACATGTACATCCTCTGTGTGTGTGTGTGTGCCTGTTTGAGGATGTGTGTTTATGTGTCTGCATGCATCTGAGACTGGGTGTGTTTGTGTCTGTGTGTATCTGTATGCCCTGGCTTGTGTGTATCTCTATTCCCCTGTGTGTGCACGTGTATCTCTGTGTGTGGGTGTGTGTGTGATGTACTGTATATGTGTGTGGGGGCGTGTGTGTGTGTGTGATGTACTGTATGTGTGTGTGTGTGATGTACTGTATATGTGTGTGATGTACTGTATGTGTGTGTGTGTGATGTACTGTATGTGTGTGTGTGTGATGTACTGTATCTTGGTGTGTGTGATGTACCGTATATGTGTGTGTGTGATGTACTGTATGTGTGTGTGTGTGATGTACTGTATCTTAGTGTGTGTGATGTACTGTATGTGTGTGTGTGTGATGTACTGTATCTTGGTGTGTGTGATATACTGTGTGTGTGTTTGTGTCAGACCTGTTGTAGTCTCGCACCACCAGCAGGACACTCTCCCTCATGGCCCGGAGGTCCTCCCTGCGCTGGTACACGTCAGACACATAGTGGGGGATCTCAAACAGCAGGCGCTCCCAGTACTGGATCTCATTGAACATCTTCAGCAGGTTCCTGAGAGCACAGACAAGCAGCGCTGGTGATGAGACAGACAGCAACCCCATGGGATATGTGTGTGTGTGTGTCTCTTGATCTACACACATCCATGCTGTCTAGTGTGTGTGTGTGTATGCGTGTGTTGAACCTCTTGGTTCGTGTTCCATATGTATGCTGTACAGTGTGTTTTTGTGTTCTCTGCAAGAATGATTTGCCGGAATGTCCTTGAGAATTTCCAAGTATCCTGTATGTGTGCTTGCAAGAGTCCCCCACCCCTCCCCTCCCAGTAAATCTGTCCTGGTGGTGTGTGTGTGTGTGTTTATGTGTGTGTGAGAGAACAAGAAGATCTGTGTATCCTGTAACAACCATGACCTTCCCCGTTTGTTAACATTAAGCACAGTTAACATAAACAACCTTGCGTGTATAAGAGTGTATAAGAGTCTGTGTGTGTGAGTGTGTGTAAGAGTCTGTGTGTGTGTGAGTGTGTGTGTGTAAGAGTCTGTGTGTGCGCGTGTTCTTACAGTATGCGTGTGAGCCTTACTTTAGTGACAAAAGCATCTCTGTCTGTGGCCGACTGTCTTTTCCTGCATGTGTAAGAGCATGCAACTGACGCATCCAACGTAAGCGAGTGTGTGTATGCGTGTGCGTGAGTGTGTGCGTGTGTGTGTCGGGGGTTCCTGTACTTGTCAAAGTTGATGTCCAGCATGCCGGCCTTCTCCTTGCAGCGTGTCACCAGGGGCTGGTCCAGCCTCTTCAGACTGTGGCGGTCCAGACTCTGGCTCCACTCACCGAAGATCCTCCTCACCAGCTCGTCCAGCGTCTGCACCAGCTGGCCGTACGCCAGACGCACCTCCTCCCCGCTGCCCGTCTGGGACATGAAGTGGGCGCGGTCCAGTACCTGGGGGGAGGGGGAGGGTTAGAGGAAGGCACACTGGGGGTGTCATCCAACAGTGTGACTACACTAGAGTATCAAATGTCCTCAAATTGTATTGGTTTAGCCCCTTGTTTTACAAGCAGTGTGACAGAGGGCTTCACCTCCCCATCTAAGCTACTGGGACAAGGGAAGAGAAGCCTGGTTTCCCCTGCTAGGTATGGGCCTGCAGGTCCAGGTGCCCTCATCTCTGCAGGACAACCATAACATGAGACACACTGAGGCTGAAGGCTGAGCAGGGGGGAGCTGCAGCTGGGAGCGTGGACACCCACCACCAGGAGATCCACATCTCTGTTTGCATTGAATGGAAATGGAGGGGGGGGGGGGGTGAGCTTAACTATGCAAATGTACTGTATATGTGTTCCCTGAAAGCCAGCTTGGGCCTAGCGGGGTCTGTGGAGTAAAGAGGCCCTTAGCCAAGTCTCATAACATGTCAGGGGAGCAGCGCTACGAGGCTGACAGCCCCGCTGACGTGGAGTTTACACAACACAGACTTTAAGAGGATCTCAAAACACTGCTCTTTTGTGTGGTAACTGTTTACCGGATGCTGTTGCCAAGGAATGTCAAGAGCGAGCGTATGCATGTGTATACAGTGTGTGTGTGTGTGTGTGTGTGTGTGTGTGTGTAAAAGTGTATGAGTATAGAAGCGTGTTTGTGTGTGTGTAAGTGTGTGCTGCTATTTGACCCTGAACACAGGCCTGCCTCCTTTGACAGGGAGTAGAGTTAAATGCGGGGCCAGTATAATCATATCTGGGTGGAATTAAGAGTCGCCCCCCTGCTCTTAACTGTGTTCTTAATGTATCCGGAGATAGGAGTTTAAACACAGGGGCTGGGCAGCAGCGGGCTGGATGTAAACGCAGGCCAGGGTGGAACAGCTGTGTTTAATACGGGCCCAGACGCCAAGGCCACGTCTGGACCCCCGCCACGCAGGATGAGAGGGGCTGGCCTGCAGTAACCTCTCACACACACACACACACGCAGAGACGCTACACACACAGTCCTAGCACCAGCTACACGTAAAGTGCAAAAATACGTGTGCCCAGACACAGACACAGACAGACATTTCCCTTTCACCTACAGCACAGTGTGTCCTAGTGTAACCTTACGCTCTGGTTCTCCTGCGTAGGCCTCCAGATGGGTCTGACCCCCCCCAACTCTGGGATCAGAGATCAGCCTATCCAGCTCTGCAGCTCACTGGAGAGAGCGGAGCTCGAAACCACAACCGCCATTTCCTCCTAGACTGACTGATGGTGTGTGGTCTACTCTGATCTCTCTCTCTCTCTCTCTCTCTCTCTGGCGCTATGTTAACAGTATGTGTGACTGGGCTCCCTTTCTGGTCTCATTGATCCCTTCTATTATCCTGTGTTGTGAGCCTTTGACATTATGCGTAATGTGTGTGTGTGTGTGTCTGACCTCCATGGGCCTCTCGATGCGTCTGCGGAGGGCGCGGGCCCAGTGGGCCTGGCCGGCGTGCTGGGGCATGTGTGCCGCCGTGTGGAAGGCCTTCCTGCTCAGCTCCTTGTTCACCAGGTTGAGCTGCTTGTTGAACAGAGCGTACACCACCACCGTCTTCCTGTCTATGGTCCTCTTGAATGGCCTGGGGGGGGGGGGGGGGGGAGGACAGGAGGAGAGGGAGGCGGGAAGAGGAGAGGAGGGGAGGGAAGGTTGAGAGAGAAGGGAGGAAGGAAGGAAGGAGGGGTTGAGCAGGTGAAAACCGTGAGAACGTAGGGAAATAAAGAAAAAGGGACAAGGAGAGAGAGAGGGAGAGAGAGGAAAGAAGCAGATGTCTTTGGTATAGTTGTTTGAGCGTGAAAAAAGTACTTTACAGTGAGTGTGGCATGTGCCCTCCCGCTCTTAGTCCCACTCTCCCTTTCTCTTTCTCCCCCGCTCTCTCTGCTTCTCACCCCCTCTTTCTCCTTTCTCTCTCTCTCTCTCTCTCTCTCTCTCTCTCTGTCTCTCTCTCTCTCTCTCTGTCTCTCTCTCTCTCTCTCTTTCAGTTTCCCCCCTCCCCGCTCTCTCTCTCCCTTTCTCTCTCTCTCAGCTCAGAAGGCAGCAGGGTATGGATAATCGACCAGAATGCTATTGTAGTGAAGTGCTATGGCGGGGTATTAAAGTGATAGACTGGAAGATACGGTATGGTCCATTTAGGAAAAGAAATAGGCCTGTGTGTTGGCCAGCCGTGTCCAACCCACAGACAAAAGCTGCCCAGAGGAGGAACACAGCCACAGGAACAAGGGGACTTGGAGAGAAGGGGTGAAATAAAAGGAGTGTGAAAGTCAATGGGAGTGCAGGTGTGTGTGTGTCTGTGTGATGTGTGTGCAGGTGTTTATGTGTTAAAACACTTTTTTATTCACTGTGTGTGTGTCTGACCTCTCGGGCAGACAGGTGTTGGAAGACTTCAAGCAGCTGAACTCCTTCCTCCACTGTGTTCACTGTATCAAAGGCTGAGTTGATCAGGTTCTGCATCATCACCTCCAGATCCTTCACCCCTGCACGGAACCTGGGCACACACACACACAATGATAATGAGGGAATGGTCCGGGTTTGGAGGAAGTGATTACACAGATTAAAACATCTAAGAGTGAAGCGTGCACACACACACACACACACACACACACACACACACACACACACACGCACACTCTCTCACACACACACAGTAAATATATAGGCGGATATTGATTTGACTGACTTCAATGTGCTGAGTCGCTATGAAACACCTGCCCTTACAGCAGCGCAGCTGTTTCCCTGGCAACAACATCCCAACCCCACGACCTCCCGTGACCCTAATCCATCACACACATCACCCCCCCCCCCCCCACCGCTGCACCCCTGTTCCAAGACCCCTCCATGTCGGGGGAGGCGAAGAAGAGGAGGAGGGGGAGGAGAGATGGGGGAGAACCAGGTCGCCTAACCTCCCAGACACATACACGAGCGGAAATACACACTCGTACACAAACACTGAAAGACAAGCAAACACACATTCGGTATACACTATACACAATCTTCTACACACACACACACACCTTATCTGTCTCTGATCCTGTTATTCAGATGAGGAGTCAGAATGCTATACAGTGACGACCCCTCTGAATGACAATCAGGGGGTGTGCAGCACACACCTGCCCTCTGGGACTAGAGACACACGCACGCACACTCATGCACACGCACATACACACACACACACACATACATACACACTCACCACACATACATACACCCCCCGCTCCCCCTCCCGGTCATCTGACGAACACATACTAACCATGTCCTTAATGGCGTGTGACAGCAGGGTGGACACATACAAATATAGTGCCCAGAGAGCGTCTAGACACACATTGATCCCACTCCACACTCTCCACATTAGACACCCCAATCCCTGTGCTGCAGATTAGGGGGCCCAACACAACGAGCACATTCAGGCTAGTACGGAGAGGAATTCACCGACGTTCTACACGACAAGATAAATAGATTACGGCGTATGTCCAGGGCATCAGTGCTGCTCCTTTAGGAGGAATAGATCCATCTGTGTGGAGGCACTGTGGACACAGCATGACAGGACTGTAGCGCGCTCCTATATTTAGGCCCCGGGGTACAGAGCCTGTGTGTGTAGGACTCACATGCCTCTCTAACGGCGTTCATCCCCTCGTGTCAACAGGCACACCTCGTACCACGGCGGGTCAGGCAGTGGGTCACCAGAGTGGGTCACCAGTGAGCTGTTAGTCTGGGTGGAGGTTCCCCCCCCCTGGATGTCTAGATCGCGCTGTCTGGACCTGGTACCTGTTGTAGTCGTCGTGCCAGGAGGTGTTCTTGACGTCCAGGATGCCCTTGGAGACGGAACGCAGCCCCTGCAGGCTGCGCTCGAAGGTGGCCTCCATCTCCAGCAGGCTGCGGGTGACCTCGGACCCCTGGCGCCCGGCGAAGCAGGGCAGGGGCCTCTGAGTGCCCTCCTCTCGCCGGGCAAACTGCTGCTGGCAGTCACACACCTGGGGGGAGGGGGCACGGGAGATATAGGTGGGGATGGAGGGATGCGGTGGGTTGGGTTGGAAAGGGGGATGGTGGGTAAGGGGAGATGAAGGGGGAGGGTAGATGTCAGGAGAGGGTGGAGGGTGGTGGAGTCAGGAGAGTGTGACAGGGATCAGGACACATAGAGAGGAGGTTGGTGAAAAGGAGATTCTGGCTGGCAGCGGCTGGCTGAGTTAACATGTGTGGTGAGCTGACGCACCGAAGATACATGTAACTATGCAGTGTGTGTGTGTGTGTGTGTGTGTTTCTGCTCACCTCCAGCAAGTCTTTGCACCTCTGTACAAAAGCATCAACAAGTGCAAAGATGCTGGTCTGGTCCAGGACCCAGCCTTTGGTGGAATACCTGACCCAGAAAGAGAGGGAGAGGCAGAGAGAGAGAGAGAGAGAGAGGAGAGAGAGAGAGAGAGAGGGAGAGAGGGAGATGGAGAGAGAGAGAGAGAGAGGGAGAGAGATGAGTGAGTCAAAGAAAGGTACAGAAAAGTCAACTCATCTTTCAAACAGTTCACCATCATTGCAGTTTTAGGTCTCATCTGACACATAAAAATGAAAGCTACAAAAACAAAGCACTAGCACCCCCTTCCACCCTTCACACACACACCACACATTACAATTGAAGGATAAGGTCAAAAAGGATCTGTCATTGGCATAATTGCATCCTCCCAAGTTCCATATCTCTGCTTGGCGTTTCTCAGATTGCTTTTCACACCTCGTTCTTCTTCCTGATGGAAAGGTAATCCTTGAGATCCGAACGTTGAGGGGGTTCCTGTGTCCCAGTGAGGACGGAGACTGGGCCCTGGGTGAGCTGACATGGAGCCCACTGGCAAAACGCTCTTAGCTACCGGATCTACTGTCTGGGCTGGATGTTGGAGCACACATGCACACACCCTGTACATGCATACCCTGAAAAGGTGTTTTTTTTGTTATGTTGGAACTTACACACATGCACATACATACACACACATATATACACACACACACACACACACAGAGAAAACTCAAAGAGAGGCATGTCCATGTTCGGGCACATACGTGTAAGCAAGCACATGCGTGTGTACAGACACACACACACATGCCAGTCGGTTGTGCTTTCGGGGAGCACAGGGGGGTTGAGGTGTGCATCAGGAAAATGAATACAAAACAGACAGAAAGGGAGGGTGAGGGGGGTTGGGGGGAAGGGAGGGGGGGGGGGTAACATCTGGGAGCTCCATTCTCTCTCTCTTTCTCTCTCTCTCTCTCTCTCTCTCTCTCTTCTCTCTCTCTCTCTCTCTCTAACTGCAGATGAAAGAAAGTCTTTTGAAGTTGACGCAGTTTCATTTCTCCAATGACTCAGATTAGACTCTGATGTCGGTTTGTAGCACAGCATTCATCACTTCAATGATACCTTTAGCGGCCATTCCCCAGTTCTGCAGGAAATTAACAGCACTTCAGGGCCGCCCGCACACACGTGCACACACACACACACACGTAGAACTTGGCCTTTAGGAAACTCAGGCTGCATATTTCACCGCTCAACATCCCATTCTCATTACGAGAAGTAGAGCTCTCTATGCCGTCTGGTATAATTGGACTCATGCATGGTTGTCTGTCTTACGAATTTGAATATTATATTTTTGAAGTCATTGTGGAGTTAAATCAATGCTTATCACTCACTGGCTGATTGCAGAATGGTTATGATTTAGAGGACGAACCAGTGAATGGTTAAAATGTTAATGTTGTTACACAGACATAATTGCTTGTCTGCTTCTAATGCATGTCACGTACACACTGCAAAAACTGTACACCTGAGTGTGACATCTTGTTTTTAGATTTTAAAATTTAGTTGGACTTGTTTCTAGCATAAATGGCTTATCTAGTGACTTTAACTATTTAGCTTATTATACATACCATAAATATATTACTGCACTGGCAGCCAAATGTACTTGTTTTAAGCATAAGCATGCCCATAACTAATATCTCTGCACTTAAACTTCATAGGGCATTTTTGCAGTGCAACATCCTGTATTTTTCTGGATTGCTGGTTATCGGTAAGCGAGTATATGTGTGTGTGGGTGTGTGTGTGGGTGTGTGTGTGTGTGTTTTACAGCATTCCCAGTACCTGAACCAGAGTAACCTAATCAACCCAGAGGGGATCAACAGTTAATATAGAATGTTTTGACGCCCGGTGATGGCATGAAATTCCCCTCCTAGATAGGCCAAGGTCGGGGGGTGTCCAGTAGGAGGACGAGGTAAGGGGCGGGGGAGTCTAATAAGGGACAACAGCATGACTGTCACCCCGCCAGGCGCCAGCGGGGCCTCTTCTGATGATGGTGGTGGAGGTGGAGGGGGGGTGATTCAATAAGGAGTCAGAAGAGAGGTAGGTTTGTCCCTTGGGGCCCTGGCAGGAAGGGGGGGGGGGAGTTAATGTCCCTAACCTGTCCCAAACTTTCTTTTCTAGGTCAGACCTGTTGTAGAACCTTCTGTTGAGCAGCTGCTTTAATAGGAGGGGGAAAAAACCTTCAGGTGGTCACATGGTTCACAGAGGCTCCAACACTTCCTCATGCTGAACCGTTTTCTTAATGCGGTTAGTACTAGTCATTGAGGTGATATTAGGAAGCTACAGCTGGTAAATCGAGCCCTGTGTATACATGGCTTCAAGCTGTCCAGGGTTAGGACCCATCTGAGCCTCTGTCACTGTGGTACTGTGGGGGTCTGGGAACACTTTCTAAGGAACGATCATACAGCTGCCTCGATCCAACTCCTGCAGGATGGGACTAAGACCGCCCCATAGAACGTTACCCAATCCAGTCGAATCAGACCAGTGATTTC
>CM042875.1:2912046-2922805 GCA_023658055.1 Thaleichthys pacificus | reverse complement strand
CCTCTTATACCCCCAGATTAAGAGGAGGGTCTCACACCTCTCTCCACTGGGTTCTGTCTGTCCTCTCTCTCTCTCATAGCTCTCTCTAGCTTTCTCTCTCTAGCTCTCTCTCTCTCTAGCTTTCTCTCTCTAGCTCTCTCTGTCTATTTCTCTGTCTATCTCTGCGTCTACCTCTCTTTCTTACTCTGTCTCTCTCTTTCTCCATCGCTCTCTTTCTCTCTCGCGACACATAAACACCCTCGCTCCCCCCCTCCTCCCTCGGCTCCTACTCTTCATCTCCCTCTCCCCCTCCCCCCCCCCCCCCCTCCCTCAGGAACGGGTTGACCTCCGACCTCTCCGGTCCAGCTGTGAAACAACCTTAATGACCCAGAGGGAGGAAACACCCTCGCTGACCCGCTGCACCGTATGAAACCAAAACATCAGAGATAACCATCGCTGCTCTGTTCCCCCCCCGCGCCTCCGCTCTGAAACCTGAGCTGCTCCCCTTGATGCTTTATACCTTCCACCTCGTCACATTACCACGCGTGCATTAGCAGCTCTGTGGTGTGTGCGCGTGCGTGCGTGTGTGTGTGTGTGTACCGTGTATACTTATCTGTATGTTGGCGTCTGTGTGCTATGGACTCTCTCCGGCGATAGTTAGTCTGTGGGTGTCTGTGTGTGTTCATTGCGTGTGCTAGACGTGTGCTACAGGATCTCTGTGTATTCATGCGTGTACTGCACTGTGTGTCGCCTTCGTGTGTGTGTGTGTGTAGGTCCGTTTGGCAGCGCGGGGTCCTGTGAGTCAGCCCTGGAGCAGGTGGCTGCTCTGAGGGCCCAGCTGGAACTGCTGAAGGAGGAGGAGGGCGTCATCCGCCACGGCCTCAGCATCTTCAAGATAGAGCAGCCGCTCTCCAAGGACGTCCAGACCCTGGAGAAGGTCTGCCCGCCGCCCCACACACACACACACACACACACACACACACACACACACACACACACACAGAGTCTCTCACACCTACAGGACGCCTGCCTGCCCCTGTCCTCTCGTGGTCTCTTTCCTTCTGTCTTCAACAGCTTGTGGTCCCACATCTAGGGGGAGCACAGTGTTGTTGATGCTGCTGCCACCCGTGACACACAGACAGGAAGTTGTTGATGCAGACATGAAACGTTGTGTCTTTCCAAACCTACTGTGAAACCTCCTCCCCTACCTACTGAGGTTCCTCTTGTTATTTATCTCCGCTGACCGCCAGGAATCCTCCCACAGACGGCGAGTGTATGGGCTCAGACACCTGATATCTGACGGTGTGTGTGTGTGTGTGTGTGCTCCTCCAGGACCTGGACCACCTGCAGCAGGTATGGGAGATCAGCCAGCAGTGGGACTCCCACTGGGACGAGTGGAAGGCCGGCCAGTTCTGCAGCCTTCAGACAGAGCACATGGAGAGCACGGCCCAGACCATGTTCAAGAAGCTGCACAAGCTCAGCCGGGAGCTCAAGGTCTGCGCTCTGGGTTTACTCAGCATGTGTTACCCTGCTGTATAAGTAGAGGGACACTGGAACTCATAGTCCTCTACCTCACACTTTCTAATTAAATAAATCAGAGCGTTTCTTATAAACAATATATATTTATGAAGAAATAAAATATGAAACATAAAAACCTATATAAAGGCTGTATGAAATATGCATATTAATATCCTATGTTCAATGTGCCAGTTGTGTGTAATAACAGGGTTTGTCCTCCACAGGGGTGATTAACAGCTTTGCTCTTCCATTAGTATAATGTACGTGTTAGCAGTTTCCTTAACAATGCATGATGCTCAGCTGGAACGCAGGCTTAGACTGTCCCTAGCTGTAAATAGCTGTGTTGTGGTGTGGTGTGTGTGTGTGTGTGTGATGTGGTGTGTGTGTGTGTGGTCTGCAGGATAGACAGTGGGAGATTGTGGACTTCTCCAAGAACAGGATTGACCAGTTCAAGAGGACCATCCCTCTCATCTCAGACCTGAAGAACCCTGCCATAAGAGACAGGTAGGAGAGAGAGAGAGAGACACAGAGACAGACACAGAGAGAGGGAGAGAGAGAGAGAGGGGAGAGAGAGAGAGAGAGGGAGAGAGAGACACACAGAGAGAGGGAGAGGGAGAGAGAGAGAGAGAGAGAGAGACTGTCCTCCTATAATAGAGTTGCATCAGAGCAAACTCAAGCAGTTCACATATCCTACTCTGTGGCACGGGACACAGACTAGTGTCCTTCTCACCTACCATTCATCCTCACTCGTATGAAATTCTCCTCCCAATTCATCATCTCCAGCCCTGTATGCAGCTCTGCCGCAGAGTACTCGGTTGAGAGGAGCAAGGTCTGTTAAAGGGACTTTAAAACAGTGTAAATTCATCTTCCCCATCGATGTTTCCGTACAGTGTACAGTACTTCTCCTAAGTCTTCAATAGCATGTGCACATCCTGAGGTTTTCCTTCCTTATATGTCTAATTTCCCCCTCTTTAATACACTATGTAATTTCCCCTTGTCAGACGGCAGTGTCTATACGATCAGGTCCCAGTGGATCCCCCCCCCCCTCCCCCATCCCTCCCCAGGCCTGGCCCTGTCTGCCTGGCCCTGTCTCCCCAGGCCTGGCCCTGTCTGCCTGGCCCTGTCTGCCTGGCCCTGTCTCCCCAGGCCTGGCCCTGGCTCTCTGTCTCTCTGTCTTGGAAGTGGGAAGAGAGCAGGCCTGGCGCCAGACCCGGCCAAGAGGAATGTTGACCCTCAACTCTCTCTCCCTTCTCTGTCTCTCTCTCTTCCCGTGTCTGTAATAATACACAAGTCCTCCAACCGCCCCCAAAAGGCAAATAATTTCCCATTCAAAGCAGTGTTCTAGGGGTTCTATCCCTGTCGTGGTTCTGTCAGCCCCCCCCCCCCACCCAGATTGGACCTGGCGTTGTCAGAACCCCTGGCCTGTCCAGCTCCCTCCTCCAGGGTGCTTGTTTTGACACAGGGCCCAGAGTCGGCGTGGATACGTGTCTACGATACGACAGACCGACAGGGGCTAATCGTGGGTGATGTAACCCTCTGAAAGATCTCTCCCAAGCTGTCGCAGCCTCGCCCGCACACCCAGGGACAACATCACACCAGAAACACCAGCCTCACACCTGACGTGGAGCGATGGGAGGGGAGGCCGGGAGAGGCGGGGTGGGGGGGGAGTGAGCGTGTAACAGCGTGGACTCATCCCCGGGGGGGCACAGCGAGACTCGGCAGAGCTGGGTGGGGGGGGAGGGGGGAGGAGGAGAGGGGAGGAGAGGGTTCACGGTTGTGTGTTTGAAGTCAAGAGGGGAAGAGTTTCCCAGTGAGAGACGGGGACTGTGATTAAACACCAGGAAAAACGCCAGAGGGATGGGGGCACAGATACCCCCCCCCCTCCCTCCTCCGTCTCCTCCTCCCCCGTCTCCTCCTGTCAGCTGTCAGTCAGGCTCGTCAGGGCGAGGTGGGAACGACACACTTGGAGGAGAGACTGCAGCAGACTGCACACATGTCTCTGCCTCCTGTCTAAAGTCCCCACTCTGCTGGGAGGGACAACCCTGCAACCCTGGAATGAGATGGAATACAAATGAATAGATGCATTGAAGGACCTGGATCTCCTCGTCTGGAACTCTCCACTCAGCTCCCTCTTCCTCTCTGTCCTTCCTCCCTTACCTGGCCTTTCTAACCTGATGTGTGTGGTGTGTGTGTGGTGTGTGCCACCAGACACTGGGAGCAGATCAGGCACGAGCTGCAGCGGTCGTTCGACCACACCAGTCCAGACTTCACCCTGGAGAAGATCGTGGCGCTCGGGATGGACCAGCACGCTGAGCGCATAGCCGAGATCTCCGGAGCGGCCAGCAAGGAGCTCTCCATAGAGCAGGTCAGCTCTGTGCTCTCTGCCTTGCTGACAAGCACACCTCTCTCCCTGTGTCGAGCCTCTCTCTGCTGTCTGCTGCCAGACTCTCTGTCTCTCTCTTTCTACCCGTTTCTCTCGTTCATGCCTTCTCTCTGTTTCCCCCCCCCCTCCCCCCCCCCCCCCTCTATCTTTTCTCTCTGTCTACCACAACATGTACCACTGACTTCATCATCTCTCCATCTCTCTCCACACATACATGTCCCTGGGGCGTCAGTCATTCAATCTTTTCTATTTTCTCTCCGGGTTCATAGTTCAGAGTGTATTTCCTTTCAGGGCCCTCCAAAGTGTTCACCCTGGTCTCCTGTGGGACCCGGGCCCGCCTTCATGTGTGCTCACAGCTTATGAAAGCCTCCTGGTGGGCAGTGTGGGTCTATAGTGATAAATGGCTCACAGGTGCAGAGGTCTCTGTGCGCTAATAGCCCCAGGTACAGAGCTAGATGCAGCGCTGCTAAGGGTCAAGTAGCTAGCCGACTAGCTGGAGCAGAGGTACCGGAGGGGTTAAGTACCTAGCTAGCAAGAGCAGCAATGGGGGTTAATTATCCAGCAAGCTGCAGCGATCATAAATGTGTATTAGCGATGTGGCTGCAGCTCATCACCGTGGTCTCCCCTGGGTGGGTCCAGCTCTGGCAGCTGAGCGCCAGGGAGACTGAGCCTGAGCAGAGCTTGATATCCTCCACATCAGATCAGACCGGGGGGCCCCCTGCTGTCCTGGGGCCCCAGCCCTGTCCGACTGTCAGACACTCTGAGTCCTCTCTACAGCACTTTCTCTCTCTCTCTCTCTATCGCGCTCTCTCTTGCTCTCTCTCTCGCTCTCTCTCGCTCTCTCTCTCTCGCTCTTTCTCTCTCTCTCTCTCTCTCTCTCTCTCACTTCTCTCTTGCCATTTCTTCCTTTTCTCTCTCTCTTTCTGTTTTTCTCCTTCCCCTTCTTTCTCTCTCTCTCTCCCTCTCTCTCTTGCCCCCACCCCCACCTCAGGTGTTCGGCACCAACAGAGGTTACATCAACACAGAGTGTGTGAACACCCACGGCCACCCCCTCTGCCCCCCCCCCCCCCCCCCCCCCCCACAACCCCTGACACAGTTCACTTAGAAGTCATGAGAAAAAGAGGTGGAGAAAGGAGAAGAGCGAGGAAAAGAAGAACGTGTGTATATTTAAATATATATCTGGTTGCATGCCTTGTTCATCATCATGCTTATTTCTGGAAGGTTCAGCTGTGTGATGTGAGTGAGCGCCGCTCCGTGAGGTGCCAACATCAATGGTTTCACGTCTGTAGGAGAGCTGTCTGCTCGCCTGCTCTGGCCGGCTAATTCCCTTGCTCCCTCGACACACACTCACACACATTACACACACACACACACATTATACACACACACACACCCTTGCTCCGGAATTTGCATGTGAGGTGAGGTGCGTGTGTGGATGTGAACGTTGTTATTCTGGTATTTTCCAGGGCCTGGAGAGCATCGCTAAGACCTGGGAGGAGACGGTCCTGGACATCACCCCTTACAAGGACAAGGGTCACCACAGGCTGAGGTGAGGAGGGGGTCAAGGGTCACCACAGGCTGAGGTGAGGAGGGACGGGGGGGTCAAGGGTCACAGAGAGGTCAGGTCACCAGGTACAAGGTCACAGGAGAGACCAGAAGATAGGCTCCTCTGTTATGCCCCTGGTTTTAGGGAGGCTCAGGGTAAAACAGGCTGTTCCAGGTTTCCCCCCCCAACAGTGTGGGGAGCTGCTGTTACAGCAGGCTGTGTGAGCTCACTGCTCAGGGTAACGGAGCTAGTTTGACTGCTCTTCCACACAGAGCCGACAAGCCTGGGTAACTCCCCCCCGCCAGAGCACGGCTCTGCTGAGCATTTAGTCAGATCAGCTCATTCTGCCCTACAAACTCCTTCCAACACCTGACTCCCTCACCCCCCAGCACACACGCACACATTTAGACACGCAACCCAACCAGAGGATCTACTCAGAACAGCCAGACAGCCAGACAGCCAGCCAGACAGCCAGACAGACAGCTAGCCAGGGCCCTAGGTGGGCCTCAGCAGATTGCGTGAGCGTGGGTAATTCTCTAGCAGACACGGTCTCTGCTCTGCCTCAGCCCTGCACCACGTAAACAAGCAAGGACACAGTCCTCCCAGCATGGGGCTGCTCCTGCTGCCTGTTATAGACTTGCCCTCAAGTCACACATTTGTCCTTAATTGGCAACTTGTCCTAATTGACTTTTAGCTAATTTATGGATTAGATTATTTTTACCCTCCGCCTAATTGAACCATAACTTTCATGTGTCCCTCCCTCACAACCACCCCCCCCCCCCACACACACACACACACACACACTCACACACACACCCAACCTCCCCCTCCGCAGCTCCACCCCTTGCTCAACCGAGGAGGGCTTGGTTGGTGTGTGTTCACGGTACGATGGAAGCGGGGAATGTTTCGCGACGTCAGATCCAGTCTCGCGCTGCATTCATATCGGAGGGAAATAACTCCCCCCAACAAAGGAGCAACGCACAAGATCATCCTGTCTGGTGCTAAACTAAAGGGAGCAGCCATTTTGTCAACGTGATAGAGCAGCACTGCCTCAGGGCTCTGGAACATTAGTGATGTAGTCAGGGCAGTCTTCCTGCAGTGTTGTGTTACTAGGTGTGGCAGTGTGCGGGGAGTGTGTGTGTGTGTGTGTGTGCTATTAAGTCACTTCCAAAGGCCTCCAGGCCTGGAGGGGTAGAGGAGGAAGAAGAGAGAAAAGAAGGGGATTATGCACAATAAAAGATGCCAAAGCTTTGGAGAGCTCCGATAAGCCATGACCTTAACGATTGTTTGGGGGGGGGGGGGTTTGGTTGGTAATCTAATGATGTCACATTAAACAGCTTATCAGCCAACGGAACATCCAGTGCGTTGGCCGTAAGAAATGACGTTTTCCCTCCCGAAACACATTACCTCTCCCATCGGCAGAAACCACATGTGACAGTTTGTTTAGGATCACAGGGCGTTTGAAACCCTAGCATGTTGACAGTAGTAAAGTACCGGATTAATCTCTCCCAGACAGCGCAGAGCCAGACATGCCAAACACAGGGATGTTTCATGACTGGGTCTGACATGTTTGTGTGGTGAGGCCACGGGGCTGTGTCTGGAGGATGCACCCCTGGGTGTGAGAGGGCAGTGTGGAAGACCCTGGGTGGAGGGCAAGGAGCTGTGTGGTCACACAAAGGCTGTAGGAACCATCTGACCATGCTTACCTAGGGATGGTTGTTGACATGTCTATCTCTGTCTGTGTGTGTGTGTGTGTGTGTATATGTGTGTGTGGGGCGGGTGGGGGTGAATATGTCATTTTGTGTGTGTGTGTGTGTATATATGTGTGTGGGGGGGTGGGGGGGGGGGGGGGGTGGATATGTCATTGTGTGTGTGAGCGTGTCTAAATGTGGCGACCGGTGTGTGAGGTTGGAGGAGGAGGTTGAAACGTGTCAGGGATGAAAGCGTCTCGCTCCTCCAGGCTGTCAGCCTGCTTCCAGGTGTCACGTCACCTCCCCTCTCCCACCTGGGAGACGCCAGGTCACACACACACACAGGTCACACACACACACACACTAACACACAGATCACACATATCTACACATGCATACCAATCACACACACACAGATACACACATGCGCGCGGAGAGAGAATCGGGGAAAAGGAATGTAGGAGAAGAGAAAAGGAAGGTGGAAAAGCAGAGAGTGAGGAACAGAGTGAAGACATAGAAGGGAAGGTGAGACAGGGAAGGTGAGCGTGATGGATTGTAGAATGAGGGAAAAACACAGAGGGTAGGATAATAGGGAGTGGATGAACAACATTGACAGGTAGAAGTGGATGAGAGGAGAGGGGGAGGAAAAGGAGGACGGCATGTCGAGGATATACTGGAAGATAGAAAGAGCTTACACACCAATTGCCCTCCTCTCTCTCTCTCTCTCCTTCCTCTCCTCCTATTTATAGATCCTTAGGTGCTCGTTCTTGAGCAGAGGCTTTGTGTCTCTCTGTCTGTCTCTCTCTTGCTGCCGCGATCTGTCCTTCTCGGTCTCTCTGCCTGTCTCTCTTTCAGATCTGCGTCCTTAGTAACACGAGGATTCAGTGGAGGAGGAGAGATGCCACCAGGTCGTCTCTCCTCTCGTCCATAGGTGGAAATCCCGGGGGGGACAGGGGGGACACGACCCCCCCGTCCTGGGAAAATGTTGATTTGTCCCCCCCAATAAATCACTGTAAACATAAGGACATTTAAATAATATTCATAATGTACATTTAACATATTACAATGTAGGCTATGTGTTCCAGCAGTAATGTTGATGTCCCCCTCAGGAATTGCTCTTGAGAAAATGTCATATAATTGTCCACCCCAAAATTGATAGCAGATTTTCGCCACTGCTCTCGTCCCCTTGTTTAACACAAACCTATGCCCCATCATCACATCCCTGGCCACATAACTAGCCAGAGAGAGAGGAGACATCTGGACAGAGAGAGAGCAGGTGGGAGAGAGAGAGATCTGGACAGAGAGAGAGCAGGCGGGAGAGAGAGAGAGAGATTTGGACAGACACGGGAGAGAGAGAACGGAGGATAAACGTATGATTAATCTCCCTCCATTTGTCGTTTCCTACAGAAGCTTAGATCCTGGGACTCGGGAATCATTCTCACCACTCTTTATTATGGGATAGTCTTAATATGGGCTGCTTTGTATTCACACAGCTTGTCTGAGGGGTGAGGATGGGAGGGGGGGGGGACTTAATCAATTCCAAATGATTGGGCCTCTCAGTAACTGATGGAGGTGTCTGGGAGGACAGGATGGATGATGGATGATGATACTGTGGATGATGTGAGTAAGACACTAACATACAGTAGAGAGAGAGAGAGACAGTGCACACACAGACACACAGTGTGGATGTGGTCGCCCACCCATGGCAGGTTGGTGGTTGAGCAGAGGCCAAGGTGTGCTGGGGCCTCATTCTGGGGACAGGAAGCTGTGTGAGGGATGTGTGTGTGTGTACAGTGAGTGGCGTGTGAACAGTATCTGTGTGTGTGTGTACTGCGCAGTGTGTTTATGTACAGTACCTGTGGGTGTCTGTATGCATGCGCATGTGTATGTGTGTGTGTTAACAGGGTGTGTGTACAGTGTGCGTTCAGGTGTGCATGTGTGTGTGTGTGCACAGTGTGTGTGTGTGTGTGCCAGAGCCCAGCCTGTTGTGTGACAGGGTCCTGTAGTGGATGCTCCAGCCCCTGTGCTGTGCTGCTCTGGCTGGAATAACAGAACGGCAGGACATGCTGTACACGGCAGAGCACAAGTCCCCTGTAATTACCACCTACAGACTCACCCATCCATCTCTCACTGCCCCCAGAACGGCTGCCACACACCCACACACACACACACACACACACACGCTTGTACACCCTCAGTCACTAATGCATTCGTACACACACACACACACACACACGCTTGTACACCCTCAGTCACTAATGCATTCGTACACACACACAGACAGGCTCACACACACATTACAACGTACGTACAGACCTCCTCAGAGGGGAACTGCACACGCTCAGACACAAACGTACACAACGCGTTGTGTTGTTTGCTTTGCGTGTTGTTTTACTCGAGCACACGCTCCTCGTCCTGACGACAATGCACCTCTCTGTCTGTCTCACCTCTAATCTGCCCACGCTCATGTCACACCAGGATAATCACCCAGAGACAGCACACGCACGCACGCACACACGCACACAGACATATAGCAGGTTGTGTTGTGCTTATTTCCAGATGCACTTGATAGCCGATGATGGTTGTTATTGTGAGAAGCAATGTTTCCCTCTCCTCACAGAGCAGTTATTACATTAGAAGCTGCTTTTCAACCACATCTCGTATTATCTCTCTCTCTCTCCCCCTTTCTGTTTCGTCTCTCTCTCTCTCTCTCTCCCTTCATGCCGCTGTCTATCTCCTTTTTTCCTTTTTTTTTTCTTAAGCATTTCTTCCTACCCGCCTCACTCTCTTTCCTCTCTCCTTTTCATTCCCTCGCTCCCCTCCTCCCTCTCTCCAGCCTCTGATTTACTGTGCATACTGTTTACTCTCCAGCACAGCACAAGACCTGGAAAATTATAACTCAGTCCAGGTCGGGCCACTCTCCAAATTATCAACATTGATTTGTGTCTTTATTATGTCTTCAGTGCAGCGCCCCCACGTCGCTAAACACCAGCGCTGTGGACTCCTCACAGCTCAACACTGCCACCTAGTGACAGGCCTCAGCAGCGTGGCACTGGAGAGCTGGGTTTGGGTGCAGTGTTATGGTGAATGTAACAAAGACATGCACTGAACTGTCGATTGTGTGTGTGTGTGTGTGTGTGTGTGTCAGCGGTGATGTGTGCGTGTGCGTGCGTCAGAGAGCAAGTGCGTTTGTGTATTAGTCAGACACTGCGTGACACCTTTTCTGAGCAAGTGGCCATGAGGGGACAAAAGTGTGTGTGAGTGAGTGAGTGTGTGAGTGCCAGTGTGTGTGGAGCCACAGTAAGAGGGTGAGGGCTGTTCTGTAGCCTGCGTGCTGCTTTCATTACCCTGGGCAGATCCAGGCCCGCTGCTGGAGAATGCAGGAATGCCCCGGCCATCTGCTGCACATTACCACCAGACCTCCAGCCCAATTCAATTAGCATCCCAAGCCAGCACCACTGATTGTCCTGGGATAGGAGAGGAGAGGAGGGGAGGGGAGAGGGGGGGGGGGAGGAGAAAGGAGGAGAGGGGAAGGAAAAGGAGGAGAGGAGTTCAGGATGAGGAGAGGAAGAGAGAGAAGAGAGCACAGTGAACATGGAGTGGAGGCAGGGTGGAGAGGCCGTGGTGTTCAGAGCTCTCTGA
>CM042875.1:2822046-2907046 GCA_023658055.1 Thaleichthys pacificus | reverse complement strand
TTTTTTGCCCCTCTCCATCTCCTCCCCCCTCCTTCTCTCCCCCTCCCTTCTCTCCCCCTCCTCTCCCCCTCCCCCCTCCTCTCCTCCTCTCCCCCTCCCCCCTCCCTCCCTCTCCTCTCCCCCTCCTCCTCTCCAGAACATCTTCCTGGGGGAGGACATCAGGAAGCAGCTGCCTCGTGAGTCCACAGAGTTCGATGACATCAACTCCAGCTGGAAGACCATCATGGACCGCCTCAACAAGGACACCAACGCCTTGAGGGGAACGCACCACCCCGGTACAGACGGGGGGGGAGGGAGGGGGGTCAGGGACGAGAGGGGGGGGGGTCAGGGAGATGCCGTGCAGAGAGAGGGGGCAGGGGGGCTGTTGAAACGCCTCACCAAGGCAGAAAAAGGGCATTTTCTTTAAACATTGGTGGCTAATGAAGACTTTGACACCAGGGCCGGGAGTGATGTGCAGGAGGCCAGCGAGGCAGCGAGAGCGGAGATTACAGGGAGGCCTCAGCAGAATACCAATCACCAGCCAATCATGACATTCAATTTAGACGCTGGTTAGTTTAATCAGGTGTGTTAGCTAGGAGCTGGGCTCTGGAGCTGAACACACACCACGGCCTGGCAGCAGAGGAGAAGGGAATACAAACACTGTCTTAGTCCAGCCCTGTCCATCTCCCTCTCTCTCTCTGTCTCTCCCTATCTCTGTCGCTCTCTCTCCCTCTCTCTCTGGCTTTCTCTCTCTCTCTCTGTCTTAACCTCTCAATTTAAGTTTGTCTCTCTCTCTCTGTCTGTCATGTTTTCCCCTAATTACCTCTCATGCCCATACCTCATTGACCCCCCCCCCCCCACACACACACACACATACCCCAGGTCTACCAGAGAAACTGTCAGAGATGAACAACAAGCTGGAGGAGATCCAGAAGTCTCTGGACATGTACCTGGAGACCAAGCGCCAGATCTTCCCCCGGTTCTACTTCCTGTCCAACGACGACCTGCTGGAGATCCTGGGCCAGTCTCGCCACCCCGAGGCCGTGCAGCCGCACCTCAAGAAGTGCTTCGACAACATCAAGAGCCTGCGCATCGCCAAGGTGCTGACACACACACACACACACACACACACACTGAAACCCAGCTGCACCAGAACACACACGCACAAAACACCTCACTATCTTTCTCTCTTTCTCTTTTGAATCATCTACTGTATCTATCTTTTTCTACCTCTCTCACACACAAACAGCACATTCACTCACACACACACACACACACACACACACACACTCACACACACACACAGGGTGATATGCTCCTCACTATGTGTGTTCTCCAGGTGGGGATCAGCAAATCGGAGGCCAACGGGATGTTCTCCGCTGAGGGGGAGTTTGTGGACCTCACCCACCCTGTCCTGCTGGAGGGGCCAGTAGAGGTAGGCTGGAGGTGGGGAGGGGAGTGATGGTGGTGGTGGGGATCGACAGAATGATCCTTCTGTGGGGAGGAACATGACGAAAGTGAAGATTGTGATCATCTATAGTGTCTCTCATTGTGTGTGGTGTGTGTGTGTGGTGTGTGTGTGGTGTGTGTGTGTGTGTGGTGTTCCAGGCGTGGCTCTGCGACGTGGAGAGGAACATGCGCTGGACTCTGAAGGAGTCCCTGAAGAACTGTCGCACGGCCCTGAAGAAGATGACGGGGAAGAGGGACAAGTGGGTGAAGGACTGGCCTGGACAGATGCTCATCACCTCCAGCCAGATCCAGTGGACCGCTGATGTCACCAAGGCCCTCCTCACGGGCAAGGACAAGGGCGACAAGTCTGCCCTCAAGTCCATGAAGAAGAAACAGGTGGGGGGGGGGACACACCACAGACAAGACGAGGAAGGCTTGTCTGTTTCAGATAGGACAGTCTGAAGGAGAGGCTGAGTAGGACAGAGGCTGATGCAGTGTACTGTAGCACAGCTGGCAGCAGCTGTAGTGGAGGCCACACAGACACGACACCACACAGTTACACACAGCTACCTCCAACCACACACCTACACAACACCACACAGTTACACACAGCTACCTCCAACCACACACCTACACAACACCACACAGTTACACACAGCTACCCCCAACCACACACTTACACGACACCACACAGTTACACACAGCTACCCCCAACCACACACTTACACAACACCACACGAGTACACAGATATTTGGCGCGAACGAGATCATTTCAGCGTATAATCATTCAAATGTGTATATTACGTACACGTAGACAGGGTGTAGACAGTAAGAGAGGGAGGGTGATGTTGAGAGGGTTGTCAGACTCCTATCAGCCCTGTGTGCACATGGCTTAAGGTGAAGGTGTGCACCGGCCGTGTCTCACGCCCCTCGGCCCCTCCCTCGCAGGTGTCCATGCTGCACCGCTACTCCGAGGCCATCCGGGGGAACCTCTCCAAGATCCTGCGTCTGAAGATCGTGGCGCTGGTCACCGTGGAGGTGCACGACCGCGACGTCATCGACAAGCTGGCCAAGACCGGCTGCAACGACGTCAACGCCTTCGACTGGCTCAGCCAGCTCCGCCTCTACTGGGAGAAGGTAGGAGGGGGGGAGGTTCAGCTAGCTCCGCCTCTACTGGGAGAAGGTAGGAGGGGGGGGAGGTTCAGCTAGCTCCGCCTCTACTGGGAGAAGGTAGGAGGGGGGGGAGGTTCAGCTAGCTCCTCCTCTACTGAGAATTTCACTGAAACTTCCACTGAAGTTCTGGGGGGGGGGGGGTGAAAGAAAAGAAGGAGAGGTGAACCAAAGTCCATGCCAACATTTTCTCTTCTGAAACTGCGCCTGGAGAAAAAAAAGGCAATTTTGGAGATGGAAATGACGAGGAGGACGACTGTGAGGCACTGAGCCAGCTGCCCTCATCCCCCTCTCCCCACCTCCTCTCTCCCACAGGAAGTGGATGACTGCATCATTAGACAGACCAACACACACTTCAAGTACGGATACGAGTACCTGGGCAACTCTGGACGGCTCGTCATTACTCCTCTCACTGACAGGTGGGGGGCCCGCCCTCCACACAGACTACTCACACACACACACGCTCACACACACACACAAATGCTGACTCTCACACACGCTCACACAAATGCTGACTCACACACACGCTCACTCACACAAACGCTCACTCACACATACTCACACACGCTCACTCACTCACACATACGCTCACTCACACATACTCACACACGCTCACTCACTCACTCACACATACGCTCACTCACACATGCTCATACACACACATGCCAAACCCAGAGATCAATCGCTCCCTCTAATTGGGATGTTGATTATAAGAGCAGGACAGCCATTCAGTGGAGAGACAAATCGTAGTCTAGATAGCATATCAACATCCAGCATCAGCAGTCTGTTTTAATGGGAGCAGCTATTTAACAGAGCAGACGTGTCTATGATTAGCATCGGTGTAATTAGTTAAGACCATTACATGACTGGCAGAGATAGCAGACACTATTAGTGTAGTCAGCAGTACCAGGCTGGCTGCTGCACCAGCCACAGGTGCAGGAGACACATGCAGAGAGGCTGAGCGCAGGAGCAGGGTTCAAGAGAGGTTTCTGTCTCGTCCCCCTCTCTCTCCGGATCTCTCTCTTTGTCTGGATCTCTCTCTCTCCGGATGTCTCTCTCCCTAAAGATCTCTCTCTCTCTGGGTCTCTCTCTCTCTCTGGGTCTCCCCCCGTCCTCGTCACCGTCCTCATGACCTCACTGTCCACAGAGAGGCAGGTCTACTCAAATAACGTCCACACTGTAACCCCCCTCCCCCAGGTGTTACATGACCCTGACCACGGCGCTGCACCTGCACCGGGGCGGCTCCCCCAAGGGCCCTGCGGGGACGGGGAAGACGGAGACGGTGAAGGACCTGGGCAAGGCTCTGGGCATGTACGTCATCGTGGTCAACTGCTCCGAGGGGCTGGACTTCAAGTCCATGGGCCGCATGTACTCCGGACTGGCTCAGGTAACGTGACCCTGCAGGACACACTCTCACTGCCCCCCCCACGCTGGCTCAGCCCCGGTCATACAGCCCCTGGTCATACAGCCCCGGTCATACAGCCCCTGGTCATACAGCCCCTGGTCATACAGCCCCTGGTCATACAGCCCCGGTCATACAGCCCCGGGCTCTGTACTGTGGCTCTGTGTGTCCACAGACGGGGGCGTGGGGCTGCTTCGATGAGTTCAACCGTATCAACATCGAGGTGCTGTCCGTGGTGGCCCAGCAGATCCTGTCCATCCTGTCTGCTCTGGCCGCTGCAGCCACCAGCTTCATCTTCGAGGGACGAGAGATCCGCCTGGTCTGGTCCTGCGGCATCTTCATCACCATGAACCCTGGTGTGTGTGTGTGTGTGTCTGTGTGTGTTCTGAACATATAGGTGTGTGTGTCTGTCTGTGTGTGTGTTCTGAACATATAGGTGTGTGTGTCTGTCTGTGTGTGTGTGTGTTCTGAACATATAAGTGTGTGTGTCTGTCTGTGTGTGTTCTGAACACGTGTGTGTGCTCCTCCCGTGGTCTCCTAGGCTACGCTGGTCGTACGGAGCTGCCGGACAACCTCAAGTCCATGTTCAGACCCATCTCCATGGTGGTGCCCGACTCCACCCTCATCGCTGAGATCACCCTGTTTGGAGAGGGCTTCAACAACTGCAAGGTACACAGGCTCCACTGGATGCAGGCTTCTACAGTTTCAAGTCATCGATAGTCACCATTGTACCGTACATAATAATAGACTTGACCAACTACGAGCTACACAGTGAATGTTCCTACGCGTGTATGCATCTCCTGCTTATGTATTCACAGTAGAGTGTGTAGACTCTCCACTCAGAATAACATCCTGCTCTTTTCACTGGAGTCACACACAAGCCTCTCGACATGACCAGGGAGAGACAAGCAGCCAGCCTGTATTGTCTCTCCACTCGTTCAGTGGAGACCAGCTTCATGTCTTTTACACGTGAGACTCAGTCTACCAGCATGGATCAGCTGCCCTGAGGTCCCCTGCAGATTGGTCTCCTTAGGTCTGTAAAGCAGATATCTTGTTGAATTATCATCCGGCTAATGAAACAGGCCCCCGTGTCTTTTATGTTAAGAGGCGAGGCAATCAGGAGATGAGATTGAGTTCTCTCTCCTCCCAATACACACGCGTATCATCCAATCAAGCGGATGGAAATTAAATCTACCGCAGCTTTTCATTAGAACGCCCCTCGATTCTTTTTTTAGGGGTGGATGTGGTGGGAGGAATCTGATGTGTCGCATTTTATTTTGGGTATTTATTTATTAATTTATTTATTTTTGCGTGTGAAGTGCTTGGCGACGCGCCACTGCAGGAGATGAGCTGTAGCGAGCGCTACTCTGCTGTGTCCTGGGTGGAGTTGAGCCGTGAGACTGCAGTTGATCCTGGGTCAGTGTGGAGAGACTGCAGTCCTGCCCCTCTGCCTGGTGCTGATGTCACGGGCTGGTCTGAGATCAGAATGGAGCCGGATCAGCTGCTGTACCTGTGAGAGATCACTGGAGGAGCTGATGGAGGTGGAGAGGGAGGGAGGAGGGAGGGAGGAGGAGGGAGGGAGGGAGGGAGGGAGGGAGGGAGGGAGGGAGGGAGGGAGGGAGGGAGGGAGGGGGGAGGGAGGAGGAGGGAGGGCGAACCGCAGGAGGGAGGGATGGAGAGAATGTGGGGGGGGATAGGTAGGGAGAGATCAAGAGTGGGGGGAGATGCAGGAAGGATGGGTGGACTGGAGAATGCACTGGAGGGATGAAAGAAGGAGGGAGGGGGTGGAAGGCAAGAAAGAGAGATGGAGGAAGGGAGGGAAGAAGGGAGGGATGAGTAGAGGCACACAGCTCTCTGGGACTAGAGCCGGAGCAGGATTAACTCTGACTCACACAGGGGCTGCTGGCTTCTGTGTGTGTGTGTGTGTGTGTGTGTCGCAGTATGAGAGTGTGTGTGTGTGTTCTTTCTGGTACTGATTTGTGTTCCCTACAGTACCCCAGCGTGTGTTAAACAAGATTCTAATTCCATTCTGCACTGCAGCAGCTTCCCACCTGCTCACACACACCTCTGACGCCTTCCGCACGCTGATGGACCCAAACACACACACACACACACTGTCCCTCCAAAACTGCACAGATAACCTAGAACTAACCTTCACCAAACTTTTACCATACCCACCTGTAAAGACCCCCAAATACACACAGCGATCGGCTTGTGTGTGTGTGTGTGAGAGCTCCTGTGGGGAACAGTAATTAGCTGCCAAACAGAGTGTTAATTCACCACCGCAAATAACAGCAGATTAAGACTGAGGTTGGAAGGAGACCAGAAACAAGCCTGGCATGAAGAGAGGAGGAGAGATGGATGGAGGGAGGGATGGAGGGATGGATGGAGGGAGGGAGGAGAGATAGAGAGTTATATTTCACTTCATGCCTGCTTTATGTTGCCACTAGCTACAACCAATGCCAACTGAACTCAGACCAATAATGTACACACAAACGCCTGTGCCCTCAATTTGATACTCCACATGTCACACACACACACACTGAAACACACACACCCCTTCCCCAGCATGGGTGTCAAAGGGATATTGTTCCTGTTGATGTGATGCCATTAGAAGTGGAAATCAACCACATAGCTCAGCATGGGGTTTTGGCCTAGGTGTTTAGCCTGGTTTGGCCCAGTTTGGCCTGGTTTGGGAACGAGCAGATCTGAACTCTCTGAGCTGGAACAGACAGAAGGGGGATTTGCCCTCCTGCGAGCCCATCGTCTGCTCTGCCTAGCATGACAGCACTGTGTGTGTGTGTGTCTGTGTGTGTGTGTGTCTGTGTGTGTGTTTGCGTGTCTGTGCATGACCGACCGTGTCTTACTGAACCTCATGAAAGAGCTTGTGACGTGAACAACTCTGACATGGAAGCCCATGAGTCCTGCATTTACACACACACACACACACACACAGCAACACACACACAGCAACACACACACAGCAACACATACACTCAGCATCAAAAGGCATAACCTTTTTTAGATTGTGTCACTTTTGGATCATTTTTTTAAGACCCCTCTCTAAAACACACACACACCCACGTACACACACACACACACACACACACACACAGATGGTGAGCAGTGCTTACAGTGCCAGGCTCTGCCCCAGGTCTGTCTGTCTGAGTGTGTGTGTGTGTGTCTGAGTGTGTGTGTGTGTGTGTGTGTGTGTGTGTGTGTGTGTGTGTGTGTGTGTGAGTGTGTGTGTGTGTGAGTGTGTGTGTGTGTGTGTGTGTTATGGGGATCTCAGAGAGCATGGACACCCTGCCGAGACACAGCCCTGGAGGAGAGGGCTGGAGGATTCTCTACAGTCTGCACATTTCACTCCCCCACACACACTCACACACACACAGTTCCTTTTCACACACTCACACACACACAGTTCCTTTTCACTCACACACACACACACACCGCTCACCTGCCTGCCATGAGGGGATCTCAGCAGCCACTGTCAAGCTGTCTAGTGTGGGGAGACACATGTCTCCCTGAGATACCCCCCCTACACACATCACCACTCACACACACACTACCCCTCGTGACAGGCACGCTTACACAGATGTGTAATGCGCACACTTCACAGGACAGACACACACACGCACGCTCGCACACACACAACCTGTCTGCTGCTGTGCTTGCTACACGTCTCAGCCGTGTCCTTGAGCCCCACAGGGGCAGGGAACATAGATGGTGATGGGTCACGACATGTTTTACTGACATCTCCCTCATGTCTATCCTCTCTTCCCTCTCTTCCCTCCCTTCCCTTCCCTTCCCTCCAGGTCCTAGCTAAGAAGGTGTTCACCCTCTACTCCCTGGCTGTACAGCAGCTGTCTAAGCAGGACCACTATGACTTTGGCCTGCGAGCCCTCACCTCCCTGCTCCGCTACGCCGGCAAGAAGAGACGCGTCTGCCCTGACGTCGCCGGCGAGGAGGTACGCTAGCTCTGGATGGCTGTTTCACTGGCTGGCATGCTGGCTGACTGGTTGGCTGGCTGTTTGACTTGCTGGCTACTAGTTGGCTGTCTGTCTGGTTAACTGGATGCTGGCTAGTTGACTGGCTGGCTGGTTAGCTGGCTGACTGACTACTAGGCAGCAGGAGACAGTGTTCATATGCAGGGTTTGACAGGGAGAATGTGTACCTTACACCCCCACAGGGAAACCGGCTGTGATCAAAAATGTATCAAAGAGGACAAAAACTTGAAAAGGCTTGAAAAGGAATTCATGCGCTACCAGATAGCAAGCCTCTTTCCTTTTTCTCTAATTCCGTCGGCGGTGTGTGGAAAGGGCTGCACATTTGTTAGGTTTCACTTGACAATGTCAACCTGATAAAAAGGCCAGCGTGAGGGTGACTCAGCTAAAAGTCTGTTTGTGTACAAAGGTAAGACAGGATATGATGTCACAACCTTTAGCCGTTTGCTCTGCCCCCAGATCCTGCTGATGTCGATGAAGGACATGAACATGGCCAAGCTCGCCACCATCGACCTGCCGCTGTTCAACGGCATCATCCAGGATCTCTTCCCCGGAGTGGAATCCCCTACCATCGACTACGGAAAGGTACACACACACACTTTTCAATCTCTCCCTCTCTCTTTCCACAATGCTATCAGATACCTGCATACCCTTCTACACAGGAGGGGAGAATACTTGGGCATGTGTGTGTGTGTGTGTGTGTGCGTTGATAAACATCCTACCATAAAAAAACAGAGAAGTAAATATCCTGGCCAGGACCCCCTGCAGAGTAGACCCAGACTTGAATTAGACATGCAGATGTGATGCACCATTCCTCATCTCTGCTCCTGCTCTCCTCCTCTCCCCAGCTCTGCTCCTCTCTCCGTCGTGTGAAAAGCAGATGGCGCATTTTCTAGGTGGCAGTCATGTGTGAACAGAGAGAGGGGAAGATGCAGTGATAGGAGAGATAGTTGGAGGGAAGGAAGCAATCATTGTTATAGTTTCTCCCTCCAGTTTCTTTTTCTTGTTTTGTTGTCTCTGTCTATGTCTCTCTTTCTTATCTTATCTCACACTCTCTCTCTCTCTCCTCTCTCTCTCTCTCTCTCTCTCTCTCTCTCTCTCACACACTCTCTCTCTCTCTCTGTCTCTCTCACACTGTCTCTATCTCTCTCTCTCCCACCCTCCTTCCACCCTGGTTCTTCCTGGCGCTAAGGAGAGCTGGGGGGGTGGGGGGTACCTATAACCAGGCCGAGTCAGAGTGTACGGTCTGGGAGACACAGAGAGCCTGAAGGACCCCCCCCCCCCCCCCTCCCTTTTTCTCTCTTTAATGGATTATCAACCATCTGTTTTGTCAGGGCTCTGTCAGTTAGTCACTTAAAGCTCGGGCTGCCTCTCTTTCTGAGAACGCTCTGGGGCCTGTGAGGCCTTCTTGCTGGAAGAGTGTGTGTGTGTGTGTGTGTGTGTGTGAGCATACACTCTTGCGTGTGTATCTAGTCTCTCACCCCTTCCGCTCCCCCCAGTTGAGGGAGACCATCGAGGCGGAGCTGATCCAGAGTGGGCTGCAGGTCACGCCCTTCACCCTGACCAAGGTCATCCAGCTGTACGAGACCAAGAACTCCCGCCACTCCCACCATGATCGTGGGCAAGACGGGCTGCGGCAAAGAGCGTGACCTGGAGGACCCTGCAGAGCACCCTGGCCACCATGCACCGCCAAGGAGAGCCTGGCTTCAACCTGGTCCGGGTGGGTAGCTCTCCATCCCTGGCTGACTGGCTGCTACTCTGGCTGGCTTTCTAGATGGCTAGCTGGTTGTCTGGCTAGCTAGCTGGCTGGGTGGCTAGTAGTCTGGCTGGCTGGTACCCTTAGCTGGCTTTCTAGATGGCTAGCTGGTTGTCTGGCTAGCTAGCTAACTGGTTAGCTGGCTGGATGGCTAGTAGTCTGGCTGGCTGGTACCCTTAGCTGGCTTTCTAGATGGCTAGCTGGTTGGCTGGCTGACTGGCTGCCTTTGTCTGTCTGTCGACCTGGCTTGTTTTCTCCATCTGCCTGCTGATCTGTGTCTACCTGTCTGTCTAGTGTTCCTGTCAGGGTTTTTTCTGTCATTGTTTCGTCTGGCTGGATAAAGTTTGTATGTATTCTCTTAAGTCATGGAGAACTTTGTAACCAGTGGTTGTTTTTCCATCTAGATATCCATCTTTCAGTCTTATGTGTTTGTGTCAGTTTCACATGCGGCATGAATGAAAACTTCCTTCCCTAAGGGAGCACCTCCTACACATTAAACACTAGCAATCTCCCTGTAGCTGCCTTCAGCACACCTCTCACCCTCTCTCTCTCTCTCTCGCGCTCTCTCGCTCTCTCGCTCTCACACTCCCTCTCTCTCCCGCCCTCTCTCTGTCTATCTCTTTATACCGTCGCATTGTCTGTCTCTGGGGGGTTCCAACTCTGCTCTGCTCAGGCCTCTACCCTCCTCCTCTTTTGACATCTCTCTTTCTACATCTCTACCTATGTCTCTGTCTTTCCACATATCTCTCTTTCTCTCTCTACATCTCTCTTTCTCTCATCCTCTGTCTCTTTCCCCATCTTTCTTTTTACATATCTCTCTTTCTCTACATCTATCTTTCTATCTCTCTGTCTCTCTCTCTTTCTCTTTCCATATATCTCTCTATCCATACATCTCCATTTCTCTACAGTAGACTACATATCCCATGGGTCCCCAGGGCCCTGGAAACCCCATCCTGTGTAATTGAGTGGATCTCATGATCTTCAGAGCAGCTTATCCCCCAGTAATCAGTCCAGCAGTCAGCCGATCGGCTTGTGCAACGTTTGGTGTTTAACGGAGCGGAGAGACAGAATGGAGAGAGAAGGAGGAGAGAGAAAAGGAGAGAGGGAGATTAAGCCACCTAACCGAAACATCTCTTAGAGAGCAGAGGAAGTGAATCCTCCTCCCTCCTTCTTTCTCGTTTCAGCTTAGCCACACACACAAACGCACACGTGCACAAACACACACACACACACACCTGCTGTCTCTCTATCTCTCTGTCTCTCTCTCTCTCTACATCCTCCTCATTGGCATGACAGCAGCATGTGTTTGTTTAGTTTGAGTTCAACGCTCTATTTCCTCAGAGACAATGGAGTCACACACAGATGCACTTGACTGGAGGACAGTACACTCACCAGATATGAAAGACGCGCCATGGAGACTCTCACACATCCTGCACACACACACACACACATACACACTCTGTCTCTCTCTCACACACACACACACACAGTCTGACAGACACACGCTCACAGGATCACACTTCCACCTGGTCCTGCTGGCTGTTGAACACAGCAGTGTTGAGGAGGACCCAGGCCCAGCTCACAGCTGTTAATTGCAGAGCTTACGGAGGCTGTCTAACGACGGTGTGTTAGCGGCGCGGCGTCTTAGTGAGCCTGGTCATCCGAAGCTGCCCTAGCTCTGGATGAGGAGACAGGCCAGCCCCATCTGAAGCTGCCCTAGCTCTGGATGAGGAGACAGGCCAGCCCCATCTGAAGCTGCCCTAGCTCTGGATGAGGAGACAGGCCAGCCCCATCTGAAGCTGCCCTAGCTCTGGATGAGGAGACAGGCCAGCCCCATCTGAAGCTGCCCTAGCTCTGGATGAATCTGTCTAGCAGCTTGTTCTACTGCCATCAACTCTCTCTCTCTCTCTCTACCCTCTACTCCCTTGTCACCTCTCTCTCTCTCTCTCCCTTCGTCCCTGTCTCACTTGTCACCTCTCTCTCTCTCCCTTCATCCCTGTCTCCCTTGTCACCTCTCTCTCTTGTTCTCTCTCTTCCTCCAACCTCTCTCTCTCATTCTTTCTTTATCTCACGTGGCTCCTCCAGATGTGGTTAAAAATAGTGAACGGGGGGAGGGATGGAGGGATGGAGGGAAGTGCTGTGTTGTGTTTCCAACTTGCCTTCCGTTTAATGATGTTCCTGGTGTCTTGATTCAATAGTTTTTCCTTTAATGTGGTGTGTGTGTGTGCCTGTGTGTGTGTGTGTGTTGTGAGACTGTAAGCCAGCGTCTGCCAGCATGTCTTGTCAAATGTCCTTCATTTCTGATTATGTCTGAAAATGTTCCACTTACAATGGTGGTGTTAATTCCTCGCTGCACTTCCTGTCTGCGTCTTCTCACCGTGCCTCTGTCTGGTCCCCAGCCACTGTGTGTCGAGCCCGTGTGACATCGTCATATTCATGTTGTGTTTCTGAGGGTGTGTTTTCTCCTCACGGTTCCCTCTGCTGCGTGTTCAGTTTCCTGCGGCTGCTGTAATTCTGTGGCTTCAGGGTCTCGTCTTGTTCTCTGTTCCCTCTGTGACTCAACCCTGCGTGTCTATTTGTGGCTTCCTCCTTTTCTCTCTGTTTCTATATCTCCCACTTCTCTCTCTCTCTCTCGCTCTCGTCTCTCTCTCGCTCTCTCTCTCTCTCTCTCTCTCTCTCGCTCGCTCTCTCACACACACACATTCTGCACACACATACTCTCCCTCTCTCTATCTAAGTTTTCTGGTATCTCTCTCTCTCTTTCTCCTGCCTGCCTCGTGTTCTTTCATTTCTGACTCAACACCTTGCTCTTTGCATATCTATTTCAGATCTCTCTATTTCTCCCTCCGTGCTGACATCACCTCCCCCCTGTTTCTCATTATCCTGCTCTCTCTATCGTTCTCTCCGTCTCCACTTATGCCTTCTGTTCCCAACCCTCTCCTATACACACACACACGCTCACACACACGCGCGCTCTATTCATGCTCATTCCTCATGTAATCATGCCGTTTCATGTAATCATGCTGACGTTTTCTCTCTGCCCTTCTTTCTCTCTTTCCTCGCTCCCCCCCCGTCTCCTTCCTTCCATCGCCGCCTACCGGCCTCCCTCTCTCCACCGACCTCCGGCCGACCTTTGCCCCCTGTGCCCTCCCGGCCTCCAGGAGTGCCCTCTGAACCCCAAAGCAGTGAGCCTCGGAGAGCTGTATGGCGAGTACGACCTCTCCACCAACGAGTGGACGGACGGAGTGCTGTCCTCTCTCATGAGAGGAGCCTGCGCAGGTACCTCTGACCACACAGCACAGACAGACAGGCAGATATTGGTAAAAAAAAACCTAAGGACTATGGGGGTTGTAGTTCAATAACACAGTGGGGATTGTAGTTCGATAACGCCAGAGAGAGTGAAGACCTCGAGGTACTTGAGGATAGCTAGCAGAAAGAGAGAATGAGACAGAGAGATTGGGAAGCGGTGAGTGGCCTGAAATTGAAAGGAGAAGTACCAGTGCTGCTTCCCTCCCCTCCTGCCCTCCACCACCTCTCCAGACCTCTTCGTCCTCCGGCAATCATGTCTTCAGCCCAGACATACAGCTGCTCAATCCTCGGGCCCGCTGACTCTCTACCTCTTTAAACCTCATCCCTCGCTGCCTTTATCCCTCCAACATCTCCAGTCATTACTGGACAAAACCCTGTTTCCTAGTTCCCCTCCATCCTTCCTTCACAGCAGCTCCCCTCCCTCCCTCCCTCCCTCCCTCCCTCCCTCCCTCCCTCCCTCCCTCCCTCCCTCCCTCCCTCCCTCCTCCTCACTCCCTTCTCCACCTCCTCCTCTCCTCCACTGTCTCCTCAGTCAGTCCTAATGTGGATAAGCGCACAGCCGGTTTTACGGCCGGCTTACAGCTCACTGTTTCATCTGCTGCCTTTCACTCTCTCCCTTTCTCCCTCTCTCCCTCTCAATCCCTCTCTTTCGACCTCTTTTCCCTCCCCCTCTTTCCCCCTCCTTCTCTCTTTCTCCCTCACTCTCCCTCTCAATCCCTCTCTTTCGAACTCTTTCCCTCCCCCTCTTTCCCACTCCTTCTTTCTCCCTCACTCTCCCTCTCAATCCCTCTCTTTCTACCTCTTTCCCTCCCTCTCTTTCCCCCCCCTTCTTTCTTTTTCCTTCTCTCCTCTCTCTCCCTCTCTCTGTGTAACTATGTGTAACTCTCAGGCTCTGTTTAACTCGCTCTCTTCCTTATTGTGTCTCTCTCTCCGTGCCTGTGGTCCACCGAGGCCCAGTGTGTGTGTTCTGTTCATTGGAGATACAGGAGCAGGGACTGGAGGCCAAATCCCAGGCCCCCCCCCCCCCCCCTTTCCTCCTCCCCTCCTCCCCTCAGCCTGGCACACAGCGCTGTCTCAGCAGAACACACACACGCTTACCATGCACACTCACATGTACACACACTCCTGCATACCGTACCGCACACTCGCTCCTATGAGGACAGGAGTGCTTGTTTGTTTGCCCGGGCTTCATGTGTGATTAGTATTGTTCTGCCTTTGTGTTCTTATTCTACCCCCTGGACCAGGACGCTGATTGGCTGGGATCCCTCTGAGTTATACAGTCCAGCTACCAACCTGTCAGAACACTATCAGATGGGTCTCTCTCACAATGTTTGTCACTGGTCGAATCTTGGCGTTGGGATTGGATTAAATGTCGTGTGAGTGTGTGCGCTTGCACGCTCCTAGTGCCAAACACACTCCTCTGCCCCTGTAGCCCCACACTGTCATGCTGTGAAAACTGGAGCAGGCCAAACTGCCATCTCTATTTTCCCTCTTTCTTTTCTCTCTCTCTCCCTGTTTCCCCCTCTCTCTCCCTCTCCGTCTCTCTCCCTGTGCTGTGTTTTTAATGGCTCACACTCTCCCTCCCCCAGACATCAGTGGCACTCCCTCCCCTCCAGCCCCTCATCTCACCAGCAACATCACAAGATCGTTTACTTTGTTCCTGCGTCCCCTTGTGTCACTCCATGTCGGCCATCTCAACTCACAGCCATTTCCTGTAACATCTTCACATCCCTCTGCCGCTCTCTCTGTCTCTCCATCCCTCCACTCTCTCTGTCTCTCCATTCCCTCCGCTCTCTCTGTCTCTCCATCCCTCCGCTCTCTCTGTCTCTCCATCCCTCCGCTCTCTCTGTCTCTCCATTCCTCCGCTCTCTCTGTCTCTCCATCCTCCGCTCTCTCTGTCCTCTCCTCCCTCCACTCTCTCTCTCCATCCCTCCACTCTCTCTGTGTCTCCATCCCTCCGCTCTCTCTGTCTCTCCATCCCTCCACTCTCTCTGTCTCTCCATCCCTCCCTCTCTCCACAGTATCCTTTGTTCCCTCTTGGCTCTCCTCTCTCAGCCTCTTTGGCCTTTCCATGATCCCTCGTGTCCCCCAGCTGTCTGCCAGTGCCCTTCTCTGCCCATCTCTCGGCCCTCTCTTTGTTCTCTCCCTGCCCTCTCTTGGCCCCCTCTTTTTTCTTGCTCGGCCCTCTCTCGGCCCTCTCTCTCCTCTCTCTCTCTGCCGGTGTGCCAGGCTTCATCTGCCAGTCCTACTCCTGATGTGTTCAAGCCCGTCCTTGTAAACCACCAAACCGAGCCTGACCTGCTGACCTTCTGGCAGTTTCTCTCTGCTCTGATGCTTTGTGTTCGCTCACGGGAAGGTCGCCGGTTCAATTCCCTGCTTTTTGTTCACTCGCGGGTGTCCCCACCCCCTCCTCCCTGTCAACAGGAGTATCCCATCAGCCCCAAGGCTCTGTCTATGGCAGAGCTGTACGGCGGCTTCGACCAAGGCTACAGCGAGTGGAAGGATGGAATACTGGCTGCCATCATGAGAGAGGCCTGCACAGGTTTTTTCGCTCACCCCTCCACCCTTCCCCAGACGCGTGCAGTGTGCTGTGTACTCTGTCAGGAGATGAGACACCCCGATTTCTGTTGCTGTGACAACAACCGCCAATCAATCGCTCAATCACCCGCCAGTGTGTCTGTGTGTTCTTCATTTTTCATCCCTCCTCTGTCCCTCCCTCGCTCTCCCTCCACTTCTCTTTTCCAGGGCAAATCCCTGTCACCACGGCGGCCCTGGTTCCTAGGCCTCCTCTTATCTTGATTTCCTCCTTCTTCCTCCTCCTCCTCTCCCTCCTCTCCTCCTCCTCCGCTCCCCTCCTGTGTGGATTTCTTTCCCTCCACACAGTCGGATGCACGGGGAGCAGCTTGTCAGCCCAGGATGTGTGTCACCGCTGCCTCCCTGGCTCTGCTCCATTTGTTTATCCTCTCTCTCCCTCCATCTCTCTCTCTCTGTCTCCCTCCATCTCTCCCTCTCTCTCCCTCCATCTCTTCCCTCCATCTTTCCCTCTCTCTCCTCCTCCACTCCATCTCCCCCTCTCTCTCCCTCCATCTCTCCCTCTCTCTCTCTCCCTCCATCTCTCTCTCTCTCCTTCCATCTCTCTCTCTCTCCTTCATCTCTCTCTCCCTCCATCTTTCCCTCCATCTCTCTCTCTCCCCCTCCATCTCTCTGAGCTGGAAGAGGATCAGCCCAAAGGACATGTGACAGTTTATTTTGCTGTGCGACAGGATTGATGGTTTGCCGTTTAAACCGAGCGCCTGTGTGCCTCTCTCTCTCTCTCTCACCTGTAGCAAAGTGAAGGCTCCTCTCTCTGGGCGTGTGCTGACTCAGATGGGTGTGTGCTGGGGGTCGGGGCATGAGATGAGATAAAGGGAGACTAGGGGGTACTCATGTTGCTGTACCGGTCCTTTGAGTGTGTGTGTGTGTGTGTGCATGCTGGTGGATGTCCATCTCTGAGTGACATGAATCTGCACGTGTGTGTGTGTCTGGTGTGTCCTCTCACCCGCCCCCCCCCCATGTGCCACACCTAACCCTCTCCTCCCTCTCCTCCTCCCTCTCCTCCCTCCGCCCGGGGCGGCGGGCCCAGACGAGAAGCCGGATGAGAAGTGGATCGTGTTCGACGGGCCCGTGGACACGCTGTGGATCGAGAGCATGAACTCTGTGATGGACGACAACAAGGTGCTCACGCTGATCAACGGGGAGAGGATCTCCATGCCAGATCAGGTGACAGCACACAGCACACAGCACAGGCCTGGGGAGCTCTGCTCTCACGGTTACAACCTGCCTTTCTCTTACTAACCTGCTGATTTCTTATACTGTATATGCAGTACTGTGCAAAAAGGTTAGGTCCCCAGGATTGTTTTATTTGAATAGTGTCATAAATATTCTTAATTTCTTAATAACTTTTTTTAATGAATTGATTTATTTAATTTATTTTTTGCGTAAGTGTCATGTTGTGAGAATTAGTTGAGTTTTTTCATTTAATTATTTCTTAAAGCATTTTTGCTTTATTTGTGTAAATGTGTATTTTGTGCCTAAGACTTGTTCACATTCCTCTCACTGTTTTTCCTTTCCAATGCTGGTTTAACAGTGCACTTACATTTAGTCGTTTTGAATTTACATTCTTTCTCCTGGGATGAATAAAGTTCTATGGATCTATCATTCATAATGGCTGCATACATAATGGAAACTACATCCATTTGAGGAATGTCACACCTTAGTGGTGCTTCAATGATTACCTCAGCTAGATTACCTAGACTGTGTGTGTGTGTGTGTGTGGGTGGGTGGGTGGGTGGGTGTGTGTGTGTGTGTGTGTGTGTGTGTGTGTGTGTGTGTGTGTGTGTGTGTGTGTGTGTGTGCGTGCGTGCGTGCGTGTGTGTGTCTCCAGGTGTCCCTGCTGTTTGAGGTGGAGGACCTAGCGGTGGCGTCCCCAGCCACGGTGTCTCGTTGTGGGATGGTCTACAACGACTACTCTGACCTGGGCTGGAAGCCCTTCGTCCAGTCCTGGCTGGACAGACGCAATAAGGTACCACAGACCCAGAATGTTCTGTTGCAATCAGCCAGACACTCACTGTGTGCACCTCTGTCCATGAGCTCCCGTGATATTCCATCATCCTATCTGTCCTGACGTCATTCCTCTCCTCTCTCCTGTCCTTTCTCTCACTCATTCACTTCCTTTCTTCCATTCTCACTCAACCTTTCCTTTCCATCTCTCACTGGGTTTCTTTTTACATTCACCTTCCCATTCCTCCTTCCATCTCTTTCCATCCCTGCTTCTCTCTGTCTCTCTCTCTGTCTCTCTCTCTCTCTGTTTCTCTCTCTGTCTCTCTATCTCTCTCTCTCTCTCTCTCTCTCTCTGTTTCTCTCTCTGTCTCTCTCTCTGTCTGTCTCTGTCTCTCTCTCTGTCTCTCTGTCTCTCTCACTGTCTCTCTCACTGTATCTGACTGTCTCTCTCTGTCTCTCTGTCTCTCTCTCTGTCTCTCTCTCTCACTGTCTCTCTGTCTCTCTCTCTGTCCCAGGGGGAGGTGGAGCACCTGCAGCGTCTGTTTGACAAGTACGTAGAGAAGACGATGGCGTTCAGGAGGAGCAGCTGCAAGGGCTGGTCCAAATCACCGAGCTCAACGGAATCTCCTCCCTCTGTCGCCTCTACGACTCTCTGGCCACGCCCGCCAACGGGGTCAGTACCACGGCAACCACCCTGGCAACCGGCCCGGATATAGTTTATTTATCCCCGTCTGCTTTAATCCTTAGACATGAGGGGTCTAGCTTTAGAGGCTTGTTGATGTACGGAAACACCTAACTATAGCGACGCTTTGATACCCTTGACATGAACTAACCTGACTGTGTGTGCCTATCGCTCTGTGTTTCTGTCGCTGCTGTGCGAGGAGAACTTTAGATGAGTGGTGGAGGTGGAACTTTACCTTGTGAAGCTAAGTCGAGCTAAGTTGATAGCGAGGTTGGAAGCGAGGCTGTGTTTTGTTATTTGCTGTTTGTTTCCCTGTGTTGTCGTCCCTCTTTGATTCCGTCGACGCAGCGCAGCAGTGCAGCGAGTGCACTGTGGAATGGCACTACAAAGAGGTTCTTTAAAAAAAAAAACTCTCTCTCCATCTCTCTCCCTTTGTCTCTCGTTCTCTTTGTGAGTTCATAAAATTCTCTCTCTTTTCTTATCCTCCGTCTCTCCCCTGTTTCTGTTTCTCGCCTCCTCCTCCCCCCCTCCTCCTCCTCCTCCCCCTCCCTCCCCCCCCCCCTTTCCCTCCTCCCCCCCTCCTTTCCCCCCTCCCTCATCACCCCTCCCTCCTCCCCCCTCCTTTCCCCCCTCCACTGTCCTCCCCCCTCCTTTTCCCCCCTGCTTCTCCCCCCTCCCTTTTCCCCCCTCCCTCCTCCCCCCTCCCTTTTCCCCCTCTCCCCTCCACCCTCCCTTCCCAGGTCAACCCCGGTGACTCTGACAACTATGGTCGCATGGTGGAGTTGTGGTTCATCTTCAGCCTCGTCTGGTCGGTGTGCGCCTCGGTGGACGAGGCCGGCCGCAAGAAGATGGACAACTTCCTCAAGGGAGATGGAGGGCACCTTCCCTAACAAGGTCTCTCTCACACACACACACACACACACGTGCCAACTCACACAAACACACACACACACACACAGTAATAACTCTGAATGCTCTATCCTATTGAGACTTCATTATCTCCTCTGATTCATGTGTTTGTAATAGCATCATCCGTCTCATCGCTTTTACACACACACACACACACACACACACACACACTCCACACACACTTTCTCTTCTACTCTTTTTCATGAACACCAAACTCTTGTTTGTAATCTCTGTTCCTAGGACACCATCTATGAATACTATGTGGATTCTAAGAACAAGACATGGAACTTCCTTTGAGGACAAACTGCCCAAGGGCTGGCGCTACGCCGCCAAGTAAGTGCGTGTGTGTGCGTGGGTGTGTGTGTGGCTCCTTGGCCTCAGCTCTGAGCCAGACGCCTGTTGGCTGATTTACTGGCCCGCAATGAGACACTGCAGCTCACACTCTATCACTGAGTGTGTGTGTGTGTGTGAGAGAGAGAGAGTTCTAGGTGTGTATTTAGTGTCAGAGAGTGTGAATGTTTTTAAGCATCATTAAATGGTGTCCTCGATTCATAATGCCCTTTTTTATCTCTCTCCCTCCCGCTCTTTTTTAAATCGATTCCCTCAATCTCTCTCTCAATCCCATCATTTCATCATCCCACCCCTCACCTTTCACAATTCACACTCCCATTCATACCCAATCACCTCTCCGCCCACACCCATCTCTCAATCTCATCCTTCTTCATTCTCTCACTCCTCATCTGTTGCTTACTGTCTTCAATTTCCTCCCTCCTCCCATCGGTCCCCAAACACCCTCTGTTAATTACAACCCCCGAACTATTCCTCTCTCCCTCACCTCCTGAATCCTCTTAACCTACCTCTCCCTTCCCCCCCTCTCCTCCACCACGCCCCCTCCCCCTCCCCAGCGCTCCCTTCTACAAGATCATGGTGCCCACGGTGGACACGGTGCGCTACAACTTCCTGGTGCGTGCGCTGGTGGCGGGCCGCTACCCGGTGCTGCTGACGGGCCCAGTGGGGACGGGGAAGACCTCGGTGGTCCAGAGCGTCCTGCAGGCCCTGGAGCCCTCCCAGTGGACCACGCTCACCGTCAACATGTCCTCCCAGGTGAGACCCTGACCCCGCCCAGCTGGAGGGGAGGTGGGGAGGGGGGGGGGGACAAGGACATGTTTGGGAGTGTTGGAAAGAGGACCCTGGCTTTGATATGTCAGGGAAAACGTCATGGATACTGAAGGAGCTAGCCCAAGCTGCTGACACACCACACACACACAGACACACACACACAGACACACACAGACACACACAGACACACACAGACACACTTCCTCAGTAGACATCGACTCTGCAGCAACTTCAGTCCAGCCTCCAGACCCCACTTCTCCAGTCCAGCTTCCAAAGAGAGTGTGTTGAGGTGCAGCTGTATCCAGGACACACAGGGACACTCTGTGGCTTCCATTTGCTGGGACTGCATCCACACACTGACCACCACCACCGTCATCATCATCATCAGCACTCCACGACGCCGCAATTAGCTGAGTCACCTCAGCAGCCTCTGATGAGCAGCCATTACGGTAGCAGGGATGATGAAAGCACTGATCACCTGTGTCGCAGTAATCATCCATCAAGGCCGGACCTCGTCCACATTCGTCTCCATTAGAGGCCGGCTTAGCCAATGGGCTTGCGCCATTTTTCTCCCCCCCAACCCGCACCCCTCCACTCCATCCATCTAGCTCTCCTCCACCTCATCTCTCCATCTCTGTCCCCAGCTCTGCATGGCAAACTTTCCCCTCTCTGTCTGGCTATCTGTCTTTTCTCTCTCTCTCTCAATCTCTATCAATCTCTCTCTCTCTCATCAATCTCTCTCTCTCTCTCTCTCTCTCTCTCTCTCTTGTGCCTCCTCTGTCTGACTCCTCTCTGTCTCTCGTCGTTTCCTTAGCCCAATTCCTCCACATTCTATTTTTTCTCCGGCGTATCCCTCGCCCCCCCCCCCCCCCCCCCCCCCCCCTCTGCTCTTTCCCTCTCTCACCTACTTTCTCTCCCTCCAGCTTTCAATTCCTCTTTCACTTCTCTGACTGCACTTTAGACACACACAAAACACACACCTGTTTGTGCTGCGCACACACCTCCGAGACGTAACTTTTCTTACCCCGCCCCCCACCCCCCCTCCCCCTTCTCCAGACCACCTCCAACAACGTGCAGGCCATCATCGAGAGCCGCGTGGAGAAGAGGACCAAGGGGGGTGTACGTGCCGGTGGGGGGGGAAACGCATGCTGACCTTCCTGGACGACCTGAAACATGCCGGCGCTCGACAACTTTGGCTCCCAGCCCCCCCTGGAGCTCCTGCGCCTCTGGATCGACTACGGCTTCTGGTACGACCGCCAGAAACAGACCCTCAAGTGTGTCAAGGTGAGAGGAGAGGGCTTACTCTACAGGTAGCGGGAAGGGGAGTGTGTGTGTGGTGTGTGTGGCCTCATAAACCATTATCAAGACTAATTGTCTGTTACCTCCCTCCTCACGTCCTGCTCGTATTCTACGGCTCAAGGCGTTCTATTTCAGTACAACGTCTCAGTGTTGTTTGTGTTTGTGCTACAAAGTTGAATTAAATTACTTTCCCTGCTGTGTGTGTGTGTGTGTGTGTGTGTGTGAGTAGGACATGTTTCTGCTGGCATCAATGGGGGCCCCCTGGTGGAGGGAGGACCCACATCTCTGGTCGCCTGCAGAGTCGCTTCAACCTCATCAACATGACCTTCCCTGGCTGTGAGTCAGCTGGAGACAGCTGCTACCATCCTCCTGCTCTGCTGTTCTGTCTATCTACATCCCCCTCTCTCTCTCCTCCTCTCTCCCTCTCCCTCTCCTCTCTTCCCTCTCCCTTTCCTCCTCTGCTGTTCTGTCTATCTACATCCCCTCTCCTCTCTCTCTCTCCTCCTCCTTTGCTGTTCTGTCTATCTACATCCCCCTCTCCCTCTCTCTCTCTCCTCCTGCTCTGCTGTTCTGTCTATCTACATCCCCCTCTCTCTCTCCTCCTCTCTCCCTCTCCCTCTCCTCTCTCCCTCTCCCTTTCCTCCTCTGCTGTTCTGTCTATCTACATCCCCTCTCCCTCACTCTCTCTCCTCCTCCTCTGCTGTTCTGTCTATCTACATCCCCCTCTCCCTCTCCTCCTCCTCCTCTGCTGTTCTGTCTATCTACATCCCCCTCTCTCTCTCCTCCCTCTCCTCCTCCTCTGCTGTTCTGTCTATCTACATCCCCCTCTCTCTCTCCTCCCTCTCCTCCTCCTCTGCTGTTCTGTCTATCTACATCCCCCCTCTCTCTCTCCTCCTCTCGTCCCTCCTCCTCTGCTGTTCTGTCTATCTACATCCCCCTCTCCCTCTCCTCCTCTCTCCCTCTCCTCCTCTCCTCCTCCTCCTCCTCTGCTGTTCTGTTCTATCTACATCCCCCTCTCTCTCTCCTCCTCCTCCTCTGCTGTTCTGTCTCTACTTACATCCCCCTCTCTCTCTTCCTCCTCCTCTGCTGTTCTGTCTATCTACATCCCCCTCTCCTCCTCATCACTCCTCCTCTGCTGTTCCTGTCTATCTACATCCCCTCTCCCTCTCCTCTCCTCCCTCTCCTCCTCTGCTGTTCATCCCTACCTCCACCTCTCCTCTAACCTCTTCCATACCATCCACTTCCTGTGTTCTAATTCTGCCTCCTCCCGCCCCTCCTCTCCTCCTCCATCCCAGCCTACCATCCTTTCCTACTTCCTTCCTCTCCATTGACCCCCTCCGTCCACAAATTGTTCTCTCCTTTTTTCCCTCTCGCTCCCTCTGTTTCAGTAAGTAGGTTCTGTCTCTCTGCAGTGCGCCTCCCGATAATGGCCTTCATTCTCATCTGACATTTTATCCTGCAGTAGTCCTCTCCATCCTGTCATGAAATTACTCTTATTATCCTGATGATGACGACGAGGATGATGATGATTAGACTGATAACAACCTCTATATGCGACTCTCAGGCTCGTTCATTCAGCCCCCCCAAAAAAGGCTGATCGACTGAGAGGCTTCTCATCAATGTTTCCTTCCTTTCATTTTTCTGTCAGCCTCTTTACCTTTCTCTATTTTCCCCCCCCTCTATGTGCACTCTCTCTCTCTGTCTCTCTCTCTCTCTCTCTGTCTGCGCTCTCTCTCCCTTTATGTGCTCTCTCTCTCCCTCTCTTTGCGCTCTCTCTCCCTCCGTCCAGGCTGTCTGGATGCGTACCTCTCCCGCCCTCCTTCTCCCTCTCTCTCTCTATACCTCTCCCTCTCTCCCAACTCTCATCTATCTTTTCAATCATCATCACCCTGTCTATTTTCCTCGGGAGCCTTTCATCTCTGCTCTTCATTCTCTTTCAACCCGTCCGGTCCATCTCTCTCCGCTCGGCCACTTGTCCCCTTTCAAACCCCCCCCCCCCCCCCCCCCACCCACCCTCTCTCTCTTTCTCTTTTCTCTTTCGGCTCTCTTATTTCTGCCACCCTTTCCTCCCCATCTCATCCACGGCATGTACGTTCGCATTAACAAGCTGATAGGACTGCAGAGAATCCTCTCCTCCACCCATTCAAAACTAAAACCATCTAGTTTACCATCTATGGGATAAAAAAAAAAAAAACTCATTTCCTGTCCATCTTAAAGGTGTGAGAGATGTGTGTGAATCAGAGTGTGAATCTGAGTGTCTCATTCCTCTTATTCAGTTCCATCTTTCCCTCATTCACCTGTGGATTGTTTTTCTCCCTCTCTCCCTTTATACCCCTGACCACCCTAACCCTCTCTTCCTCTCTTCCCTCCCCCTCCCTCCCATCCCTCCTCCCTCCCTCCCTCCTCTCCCGCCTCCCCCCCCAGGAGTCCCAGATCAGGCGTATCTACGGCACCATGATCAACCAGAAGCTGCAGGAGTTTGAGGAGGAGGTGAAGCCCATCGGAGGCGTCCTGACCCAGGCCACCCTGGAGCTCTACTACGCCATCACCACGCGCTTCCTGCCCACCCCCGCCAAGATCCACTACCTGTTCAACCTCAGGGACATCTCCAAGGCAGGACTCACACACACACACCACACACTCTCCACACACACTCAGACACACACACACGTTTCCCTACGCTGTCAATTTCTCGCGTTTCGCTCCACTCTGGCTTAAGCTACAGTACACACCCACACACACGGCGTCAGACGAGGATTTGGTGTGTGTGTGTGTGTCAAGTACTTCCCGTCCTGTGTGTCCAGGTGTTCCAGGGCTTACTGAGGGACTCACAGGGACTTCCATGACACCAAGCAGAGCATCACCAGACTGTGGATCCACGAGTGCTTCAGGTACCGTCCCACCCTCACGCCATGCAGCACAGTGCTGGGCTGGATAGCAGCGCGCTCTGCTAATGTTGTGTGTTGTGTGTGTGTGTGTGCCAGGGTGTTTTCTGATCGCCTGGTGGACCAGAGTGACTTGGAGCGTTCGTGAGCCTGATTTCAGAGAAACTGGGCTCTCTGTTTGACAGCCTCACCTTCCACAGGCATCTGCCCCAACAAACAACCGCCTATCTTTGGTACTCTCTCTTTAATCACACACACACACACCACACACACTGCTTGATAGGTAGATAAAGAGTGGATTGATTATAATTAGTTGACTGTGTCCGATCAACTGGCGTAGTCCCAAGAGTGATATGCCCACCTCCCTCCTCCCCCCCCCTACCTCCCTCCCTCCCTCCCTCCCTCCCTCGCCCGGTCAGGTGACTTCCATGAAGGAGCCCCGTGTGTACGAGGACCTGTTGGACTTCAGGACCCTGAAGAGCTTCATTGAGACCCAGCTGGAGGACTACAACCTGACCCCGGGTGGTGTCCCATGAGCCTGGTGCTGTTCAGAGACGCCATCCAACACAGTCAGTAGCACCACACACACACACCCACACACCACACACCACACACACACACACACACACACACACAACACACACACACACACCACACACACATCACACACCACACACACCCACACACACCACACATACACACACAACACACACACAGCCACACACAGCCACACACACGACCACACACAGCCAGACTGATACCTTTCCCAGCATAAAGCAGTCAGCAGCACCCCAGTGGTAGATGTTCCTCTGATCTCTGGTGTGTTTACTGGACCTCCAGAGAGAGGCTCTAGATCCCCCAGCTGGAGCTGGGATAGCTTTATCACCGGGTACCGCCCACTCTCCACTCTCTCCAGCCCTGCTGCACCTAGCCACGGCACTACCACCTACCATCCATACACCAGTGGTGCTCAAACGCATCTGTGGGGATCACGCTGGTCTTAACACTGTGTGTGGCGTGTGTTTTTCTGGTTGTTTTTTCTGCAGCACGCATGTGTGTATTTTTCTGTACGTGCCTGTGCTCCTGTGTGTGTGTGTGTTCTGTGTGTGTGTGTGTTTCTGTGTGTGTGTTTTCGTGTTTGTTGCTTGAGCGTCCATTCGTGTGTGTGTTTCTGTGTGTGAATGTTTCAGTGCACGCGTGTTTTCTTTGGTGTGTACGTGTATGTTCGTGTTGTGTGCTTGAGTGTTAATTTGCGTGTGTGTGGTGTGTCATCCTCCAGTCACAGCGGGTGGTGCGTGTGATCAGCCAGCCCAGGGGCAACATGCTGCTGGTGGGCATCGGAGGCTCCGGCAGGACAGAGCCTGTCCAGGATGGCCTCCTACATGTGTGAATACCTCACCTTCCAGGTGGAGGTCACCAAGCAGTACCGCAAGCAGGAGTTCAGAGACGGTAACACAACCTCCTCCTCCTCTGTTCCGTCTCCACCTCCTCCTTCTCCTCCTCTGTTCCATCTCCACCTCCTCCTTCTCCTCCTCTGTTCCATCTCCACCTCCTCCTTCTCCTCTGTTCCGTCTCCACCTCCCTCCTCCTCCTCTGTTCCGTCTCCACCTCCTTTCTCCTCCTCTGTTCCGTCTCCACCTCCCTCCTTCTCCTCTGTTCCATCCCAACCCTCCACTTCCACTACCCACAGGTCAAACAGGAGCCCAAAATACATTAAAGGTAAATGCTGTTGTCCATTCGGTTTTCACATCAACAAACACAATCGACTTTCTGACACAGTAAATCTGTGTTTAAGAATCCGCATTTCCAAACAGGGTATTTTGGTCTCTCTGATTCTCTTAATCTCTCTCTTTCTCTCTCTTTTTCTCTCTCTCTCATTCTCTCTCTATTTCTCTCTTTCTCTCTCTCCCCCTTAGTTTTCTCTACAAGTGAGAATTAATTTGGCCTGTTTGGGTGGATGTGCCAACTGCCAGACATTTGTTTTTCACATAATTGCTCTAAATTACGTTGTGCTGGCTTTCCAAGCATTTAATATTAATTGGCTCCTGACTGTCGCCCTTATGTTCTGGGGCTCTCTGAAAGACCTCTTTATTTCAGACAGCAATTTGCCACAGTTGTTTGCCTCTCTATCATACTTATTGTTGTTTTACAAGTCGCCCAGGCAACGCCACACCGTTCCTTCCCCCCGCGAGTTCACAACCAACAAATTGACACTTAGCCCAGATGTATAGGTTAGCCGCATGCATACGGCAATTTGCGAGGCGAGCTCGTCGGAGCGTGATGAGGAAAACCTGTGTCCCACGCGTCCCCACAGCGCCGGACCCGCCTCGCTCGCCTCGCTCGCTCGCTCGCCTGCCTCCCTCACAGAGTTTCTTTCTTCCCAGACATCAAGAACCTGTACCGCATGACGGGCGTGGATAACAAGCCCACCGGTGTTCCTGTTCAACGACACCCAGATCGTGGACGAGTCCTTCCTGGAGGACATCAACAACGTGCTGAGCTCCGGGGAGGTGCCCAACCTCTACAAGCAGGACGAGTTTGACGAGGTGCGTTTGTGGAGTGTTCTACAGATGTGTCGGTAGTATATCGTAAGCCAGAGGGGGAGTGTGCGTGTGCGTGTGTGTGTATGTTGTAGTCAGTATTAACCCCAGTGAGTGCCCCCCCCCCCTCCAGGTGTGCAGCGCACTGTCGGACTCAGCCAGGAAGGACAACGTCATGGAGACCCCAGAATCCATGTTCAACTACCTGATTGAGAGAGTCAGGAACAACCTGCACATAGTGCTCTGTATGAGCCCTGTGGGAGACCCCTTCAGGTAGCCCACACACACACACACTCCCACACACACACACACTCACACACACACACGCACACACGCACACACACACGCACACACACACACACACACACACACACACACACACACACACACACACACACACACACACACACACTGGACAGTTTTCTGGTAGCTCTCTCTGTCTCTCTCTATAGCCCTTTTTTACAAACAGATCCCACAGTATTGCCGTAAGAAGACCCCTCGTTATGCCAGCTTTGTACACAGGACCGAACAAAGCCACATGCCAGCTCTACCTTTCACACAGACGTCCATTCGGCTCTGTGACCACCTCTGCTGCCGGCTTATTACCGGAACAACAACAACCCCCCCATTCCTTATTCCTACTTTTATACAGGACAGTGAGGCGGCATAAGGAGCAACGTTTCGGCCTGGAACAGGCTACGTAAAAGGAGCTTACCTCTCTTTCTGTCTTTCTCTCCTCCATCACACCTTGCCAATCTCATCTGCTGGTGTGACCAAGCTGTGTCGTTACACAACAACACGTTAACACACAGTCAAGGTGTCATCTCCAGGCACAGCCAGCCTGGTCTCATTATCACAGTCCCTCTCATCAGCAGCAGTATCCCTCTGTGTACCACTGCTTCCTCCCTCTCTCCTCCCTCCATCCTCCCTCCATCCTCCCTCCATCCTCCCTCCATCCTGCCTCCATCCTCCCTCCATCCTCCCTCCATGCTCCCTCCATCCTGCCTCCATCCTCCCTCCACCCTCCCTCCATCCTCCCTCCATCCTCCCTCCCTCCATCCTGCCTCCATCCTCCCTCCCTCCATCCTGCCTCCATCCTGCCTCCATCCTCCCTCCCTCCATCCTGCATCCTTCCACCCTCCCTCCATCCTACTCCCTCCTCCCTCCACCCCCTGTCCTCCCTGTCTTCTCTCTTTTCTTCCTCCCCCTTCTCTGACCGACCCCCCCCCCCCCCGCCCCTCACCTCATTCTCCACAGACGGAGCGTGGGGGACAGAGAGACGTGTCGGCGTCAGACAGCTTGTTATTGGCTGATTGGCGTCCCGTGTCTGGCAAATGAGGTGTGGCGAGGGGGGCCGAGGCTGAGATGGACGACCTGAGGCTAGCAGGAATTGGAAATGACGGGGTGGGGAAGACCACGACAGGGTCACACACTCTGCTGAGGAAGGAGAAGACACACACACACACACTGTGGACACGCACACACACACACTTATGCATAGGCACACAGCCATAGACATTCCCGTAAAGACACACACAGTGACACTAGCACACACTCACTCTCTAATGACTGGGATGGGGCAGTGGTCACACCATAATGCAGCTAATTGGGCTGGCAGGCTCCATTACCCAGAGCTAATCAGCATGTCTCTGGCTGCCTGGCAGCACACTCCCCATCCAGCAGGTACCCTGCCCCTCCTCTACCCACCCTGCCCCTCCTCTACCCACCCTGCCCCTCCTCTACCCACTCTGCCCCTCCTCTACCCACCCTGCCCCTCCTCTACCCACCCTGCCCCTCCTCTACCCACCCTGCCCCTCCTCTACCCACCCTGCTCCTCCTCTACCCACCCTGCCCCTCCTCCTACCCACCCTGCCCCTCCTCTACCCACCCTGCCCCTCCTCTACCCACCCTGCCCCTCCTCTACCCACCCTGCCCCTCCTCTACCCACCCTGCCCCTCCTCTACCCACCCTGCCCCTCCTCTACCCACCCTGCCCCTCCTCTACCCACCCTGCCCCTCCTCTACCCACCCTGCCCCTCCTCTACCCACCCTGCCCCCTCCTACCCACCCTGCCCCTCCTCTACCCACCCTGCCCCTCCTCTACCCACTCTGACCTCCTCTACCCACTCTGCCCCTCCTCTACCCACACTGCTTCCCACTCCTCTTTACCCACCATGCCCCCACCCTGCCGCCACCACCCCTCTCCCACTGCACTTGGCCAGGGGCTCACCACAAGAGAGCAATTAGCCAGGCTAGCCCTTGCAGACTGGAGCTCCGCGGGGCCACACAGAGCAAACTGCTGGGTCATCCTCAAGCAGCTCTGGTGTAAAGCCCTGGAGGGCTGACCTCTCCTGCGCTGCCACGGGTCCGTCTCCAGAATGAACCGCTCTGATACCGACAGGAAATGAGAGCAGGCGTAATGACGGATAGACACTAATAGGAATCCTATTGATTTGAGTGTCATTGCATTGACAAGGATTGATCGGCCAGTGTGTGTGTGATTCTGTGTCTTCCAGGAACTATATCCGGCAGTATCCGGCGCTGGTCAACTGCACCACCATCGACTGGTTCTCTGAGTGGCCCAGAGACGCCCTGCTAGAGGTGGCTGAGAGGTACTTAGACGGAATGGCTCTGGGCGCTGTGGAAGGGGTAAGACACACACACACACACAGCCTGCATGATTACTCAGTCTCACACACCAGGTACATAACCTACTCTAAAAATAAACACAAACCAAGCACACACACACACATACATACACACAGTTCTCCATCAGTGACATTCAGGTGTGAATGCGTCACCAACATCACGCCTCACCCACACACACACATACACACACACACACATACAAAGATCCATGGCCTTGTCAATGCGTGTGACCATCGTTCCATACAGTTGAAGGGTCTGCCTCCAGTCTAACGGAGAGAACTCAGGCCCCCGCCCCCTCACCCCCACCCCACGAGCAGCCTTTAACAGCCTCATGACAAACAGACTGGGCCAGGAACCCCAAGGATAGCAGTGACGGCTGTGTGCAGTAGGCAGCACAAATGGAAGAGAGAGAGAGAGAGAGAGAGAGAGAGACAGAGAGAGAGAGGACAGAGAGAGAGAGAGAGAGAGAGAGAAAGAGAGAGAGAGGAGAGAGGGGGAGAGAGAGAGAAGGGACGAGAGAGAGAGAGAGAATGGGAGAGAGAAGGAGAGAGACAGAGAGAGAGAGAGAGGAGAGAGAGAGAGAGAGATGAGAATGGGAGAGAGAAGAGAAGAGAGAGAAGGAGAGAGACAGAGAGAGAAGGAGAAGGAGAGAGAAGGGGGGGGTGTTGTAAAGATAATGGGTGTTATATATTAACCTGAGCTTGCTCATTTCTTTTCCTCCTGAACAGCAGTCCTGCTTTATTCCATTAAGACCCTCCACCTATTTCTACGCTCCACGCTCCACAACAGTTCCATCTTCTCTCCTTTCTTTTTCCCTTTTTTGCAAGCCGTACTGTTATGGCTGTTGCCGTAATGTTTAGGAGGATGATGGTGGGATAATACTACAACATGCTGTACGCTCGTGATGACATCTTATTAAGCTGATGATAACACTGTGTGAATTACTGTTGTGTCTGTAATAAGGGGGAGGGAGGGAGGGTGGTATGGGGTGGGGGGGAGGGGGGAGGGAGGGAGGGAGGAGGGAGGGGGAGGGAGGGAGGGAGGGAGGAAGGGAGGAGGAGGGAGGGGGGAGGGAGGGGAGGGAGGGAGGGGGAGGGGAGGAAGGGAGGAGGAGGGAGGGAGGGAGGGAGGGAGGGAGGGAGGGAGGAGGGAGGGGAGGGAGGGAGGGAGGGAGGGAGGGAGGGAGGGAGGGAGGGAGGGAGGGAGGGAGGGAGGGAGGGAGGGAGGGAGGAGGGAGGAGGAGGAGGGAGGATGCCAGGTGGATAAGTACTGGTCACCAGAGACAGAGCAGGCAGGATGCAGCACATAAAGCAGCTGTGGTCCATGTTGATGGAAGGTTGTTCTGAATGCTGTGATAACGTCCTCTCTACATCATGTCAGATCCAGACCAAGGTGGCCGGTGTGTTGTGACCATGCACCAGTCAGTGGCCCTGTTCTCCCACAAGATGAAACTGGAGCTCAAGAGACACAACTATGTCACCCCCCACAACTACCTGGAGCTAGTGTCTGGGTACAAGAAGTAAGGAGCGCTCACACACACACACACGTTCACACACACACGTTCACACACACACGCTCACACACACTCTTCGCCCTCTGTCAGTCTCCTATCTACTGCGTATTCCACTCGTGACCCCTGACCTTTCTGTCTCTGGTCGGTGATCCATCCTTCACTCTGTCTGCCTGAGTTGTACAAGCTGCTTGTCTGCTGTCGGCCTGTAATTCAATCACTCTAATCCTCCTCCTCTCTGTGAATGTGTGTGCGTCTTTGTGTGTGTGTGTGTATACGTCTTCCTGTGTGTGTATATATATCTTTGTTTATTTATGTGTGTGCATATTTGCCGTTGTTTTTTTGTGTGTGTATGAATGTTTGTTTTGTGTGTGTGTGTTTGTTTTGTGTGTGTGTGTATGTGTCTGTTTTGTTTTGTGTGTGTGTGTGTGGGTGGTGTGTGTGTGTGTGTGTGTGTGTGGTCCAGGCTCCTGGGGGAGAAGCGTGAGGAGCTGGGGGAGCAGGTCTCCAAGCTGCGTAACGGCCTGTTCAAGATCGACGACACGCGCGTCAAGGTGGAGGCCATGTCTGTGGAGCTGGAGGAGGCCAAGAAGCAGGTGGCCGAGTTCCAGAAGCAGTGTGAGGAATACCTGGTCATCATCGTGCAGCAGAAGAGAGAGGCCGACGAGCAGCAGAAGGTGTGTGTGTGTGTGTGTGTGTAGCCTTGTGGGGACCAAATGTCCTCACAAGTATAGGAAGTATGAAAAGCTTGACCTTGTGGAGCTATTCTGCTGGGCCCCATAACTTCCCCATGCTTTGTCAGGAGGTTTTAGAAGGACATTTGACAAGGTTAGGCCTGTATTATCAATGGGAAGGAATGTTCGGGGATAGAAAAACATGGGCGTGTGTGATTGGTTGATGTGTTTACTGTTCATGCTGTGTGTCTGCGGTGCGAGCATGTGTGGTTGGTTGATGTGTTCTGTGTGTGTGTGTGTGTGTCCTGCAGGCTGTGAGTGCCCACAGTGAGAAGATCGGGGCGGAGGAGATCAAGTGCAAGGCCCTGGCTGAGAACGCTCAGAGAGACCTGGACGAAGCCCTGCCTGCCCTGGAGGAGGCTATGAAGGTGTGTGTGTGTGAGAGAGAGAGTGTGTTGAGAGAGTGTGTGTGGTGTGATGTGATGTGTGAGTGGGTGGGTGTGTGTGAGTGATGAGTGGATGAGTGTGTGTGAGTGAGCGTTTGTGTGTGTGGGGGGGGGGGTGTGCTTGTGAGGGTGTGTGTTTGTGAGTGTGTGTGTGTTGTCCAACTCCAAATGGTGTATGTGGGTTTGCGAGTGTGTGTATGCGGACACGCAGATGTGGAGGATGACCTTGGTTGAGCCTGTGTACCCCCCCCCCCGCAGGACCCTGGAGTCCTGAATAAGAAGGACATGACGGAGATCAAGTCGTACGGGCGCCCCCAGCCCTGGTGGAGACGGTCATGGCAGGCTGTCATGATCCTCCGAGGAAACGAGCCCACCTGGGCCGAGGCCAAGAGACAGCTGGGTGAGACGGAGAGGAGAGCAGGAGGAGAGGCAGAGGGGGAGGGAGACAGAGGGGGGGGGGGAGGGAGAAGAGGGGGGGGGGGAGCAGATGGGGGAGAGGGGGGGGGGGAGGCAGAGGGGAAGGGAGGCAGAGGAGGAGTGGGGGAGGGCAGAGGGGGAGAGGGGTTGGTAGAGGCAGAGGGGGAGGGAGGGGGGGAGGCAGAGGGGGAGGGAGGGGGGGGGTAGAGGCAGAGAGGGGGAGGGGAGGGGGGGAGGCAGAGGGGGAGTAGAGGGGGCAGAGGGGGGGAGGCAGAGAGGGATGGAGACAGAATGGAAGAGAGTGCTGCCAGGGGGAGAAGCATTGGTCAACACAACAGAAGGAGGATGCGAGCAATAAAAAAAGTTGGCTGGTGTAGGAGGAAGGAGAGACAAATAAACCTGAGAAATTGACAGAAAAGAAGATATTCCAAAGGAGCCCTGAGAGATAACTAGATAAAGGAGAGTGGAGGAGTGATGGAGGGAGGGAAAGATGCTGAATAAGCAGTCCTTTCCTGTTGGCAGGCGAGTCTAACTTCATCAAGCAGCTGGTCAACTTTGACAAGGACAACAATCTCGGAACGCGTCCTGAAGAAGATCGGGCAGTACTGCACCCAGCCAGACTTCCAGCCCTGAGATCATCGGCAGGGTCTCCGGCGCTGCCAAGTCACTCTGCATGTGGGTCAGGGCCATGGAGGTAAGACACACACACACACACCTACATACACATAGGCACATATACATAGGTGGCATACACGCACTCATACACACACATACACACCCACACACACACAAGCTCTATTGTGGATCCTTGTTCTGCGTGCATGGTGACGCACAAAGACACACGTCAGGTCTCTCCTTTTCTCAGATCTTTTGCGCAGAAAAAGAACATCATTGTGAGTTCAAACGTTTGTCCTGTGCCGTTGTCAATGCGGCAGAAATTCAATAATGTTCCATTTGTGCGTCTGAGAAAAGAGAACCCGCCATGTGTGTGTCTCTTTGTGCGTGGAGTGTGTGTGATGCCATGCACTCAGAACAAAGGATCTACACCAAGCCTGTGTGTGTGTGTGTGTAAACGTGTGAATGAGTGCATACACACACTCACATCTTAAGACACACACGCCCCTATACCCAGCAGCATCTTTCTCAGTGTGTGTGTGTGTGTGTAAATGTGTGAAATGAGTGCATACACGCACTTACTCTTAAGACACACATGCCCTATACCCAGCAGCATCTCTCTCAGTGTGTGTGTGTGTGTGTCTCCCAGGTGTACGGCCGTATCTCCAGGGTGGTGGAGCCCAAGCGCGCCCGGCTGAATGGAGCCATGTCTCAGCTGGCAGAGAAGCAGGCCTCGCTGGCAGAGGCCCAGGCCAAGCTGAGAGAGGTGCTAGACCGGGGGAAACCATCACCCACTGACCCCCTGCCCCATTAGCATAGAGAAGCTGGGGGTTCTGGGATACTGTGTGTGTGTGTGTGTGTGTGTGTCGTCTGAGAGAGAAAGAGTGAGTGAAGGAGATGATGCATATATGAATATTTTGCTTCTTCTGTCTTTTGTTGATTTTTGCTTGCGGAAATTGACCTCTTTTTTGTGTGCCTGTGTGTACATCTGTGAGCACATGGATGTGTCTCTGCCTGTGTGTGTGTGTGTGTCTGCCTGTGTGTGTGCCTGTGTGTGTGTGTGTGTGTGTGTCTGCCTGCCTGTGTGTGTGGCCTGTGTGTGTGTCTGCCTGTGTTTGTGTGTGTGTGTGTGTCTGCCTGTGTGTGTGTGTGTGTGTAGGTGGGGGAGAAGCTGGACCTTCTGAAGAGGCAGTATGATGAGAAGCTGGCCCAGAAGGAGGAGCTGAGGAGGAAGTCTGAGGACATGGAGCTCAAACTGGATCGAGCCGCCAAGCTGGTGTCTGGCCTGGCTGGGGAGAGGAGCCGCTGGGAGGAGACCGTGGTGGTACGCAGCACACACACAACACACACAGGCAGACACACACACAGGCACACACACACACAGGCAGACACACACCCACACACACAGGCACACACAAACACAGACACACAGGAACGCTACACACACACAGGCACAGACGCACAGAGGCACACACACACACAGGCACGCAGGAAGGCTACACACACACAGGCACAGACGCACAGAGGCACACACAAACACAGACACACAGGAACGCTACACTACACACACACGCAGATAACAATCCCACACACACAAGGACACATGTTTAATCGTGGTGTGCGTGCAGGGTCTGGAGAAGAACATGGGTTACCTGGTAGGAGACTGCCTGCTGGCTGCAGCCTTCCTGTCCTACATGGGCCCCTTCCTGTCCCACTACAGAGATGACCTGGTCTCCAACATCTGGATGAAGAAGGTCAGCTGCAGCTCTCTCCATACTGGATATTTACTGAATATACTGGATATTTATCACGTTTAGATCATTTATATCTATATGTTTATTTAGAGTACTGTATATTTACAGTATGTGTGTCAGGGTGGCGCTAATAATCAGTTTACACTCATTTGTTTTACTGGCACATTTTTGGACACATTATTGTAGGTACTTTAAGTCGGATGGTACAGAAGAGTATTACAGCCACACACAAAAAAACCTGTGTTTCAAAAATAAACTATTCTGACTTGCTTGGCCCTAACACTAATCCTCAGGATGATGGCTACTAGCAAGCAATGAATAGAGATAAAGGCCATAAGCTTCGCTGACTTGAGTTTGAGCATATCCCCTACCTCCCCTCCATCTCTCTTTCACTAATCTCTACCTCCCTTCTCTCTCTCTCTCTCTCTCTCTATCTCTCTCCTCCTCTCCTCTCTCTCTCTCTCCTTCCTCTCTCTCTCTCTCGCTCTCCTACTCTCTCTCTCTCTCTCTCTCTCTCTCTCTCTCTCTCTCAGGTGCGTGGAGTATAGGAGATCCCGTTTTCTCCAGGGTTTCATCTTCTGCGTGTTCCTGTCCCAGCCCTACGGCCCCGTCCGGAGACTGGAACATCCAGGGCCTGCCCTCCGACGCCTTCTCCACGGAGAAACGGAGTCATCGTACCCGTGGCAACCGGTCAGGCCACACACAAACTAACACTACACACACACTAAAACACACAAGTTTCTGTCTGGACTGGGGGGTGAGGGTGTTTCAGCTTGCAGGCGTGTGTCCAGACCGTAGAGCAGGTCGCATGGTGGGTGTTCTTGGCTGGGTGTGTGTGTGTCGTTGTGCTGGGTTCCTCCTCTCTAAGATGGCCGCGTCATGGTGGACCCCCAAGGCCAGGCTCTGAAGTGGATCAAGAACATGGAGAAGAAGAGAGTGAGAGTTCACCTCCCCCTCCCTCACTTCCACTCTCTCCATCCATCCCCTCGACCTCTCTCTACCTCCACTTCCACTCTCTCCATCCATCCCCTCCACCTCTCTCTACCTCCACTTCCACTCTCTCCATCCATCCCTTCCACCCGGCTCCTACCACAGTTGGTGTTTCCTGGAAAAAACATGGAGCCCAACATTCTAGACATCATACAACAGTCTTTGTGTGTACTGCCCCCTCCACCCCCCCTCCACTCCCCCCAGGAAGTCTAATCGAAGCCAGATAGTCCTCCCAGACTGTGGACATGAGACGTCAGACCCGGAGTGCTCGGGCTCTCCGTGGCTCTGACCGGGGGTCTTGACATTTTAAGGGCATTTAGCTCCATCGGTCGCCTCTCTCCATCAGATAAGACAATCTGCACAACCAGGTGGAGCAGGGCAGGGCGACGCTTACTGAACTTCAGCTCTGCACCACCCCCCCCCCCCCCCCCCCCCTCTCTCTCTCTCTCTCTCTCTCTTCTTTTCTTGCTAGCTGTCTCTCACTTTCCTTCTCTCTCTCTCTCTCTCCCTCTTCTTGACTCTTTTCATGTGGTTACTGTGCCTTTCTCTGTGTGGCATTTTCAGAGCTGTTTTTCCGGCCCATTTCTGTTGAGAAGCCACTTAGAAGCCAGTCAATTTTTCATAAAAGGCCCCATTTCTCTGTGTGTGCGTGGGCAGGGAGAGACAGAAATGGCAGGTACGTGTATTCACCCCTTGAGAAAAGGGGAGAGCGAGCGAGGGAGGGAGGGAGAGAGAGAGAGTCAGGGGAGCCTGCTGTTTTTTTGCGCCAAGCCACTCTTGGGTCAGTGTCTCTTTTCTCTCTCTCTCTCTCTCTCTCTCTCTCTCTCTCTCTCTCAATCCTGGCCAATTTTCATTCGCTGTCGTCTCTCCAGGGTCTCTCACCGCTGCCGGCCAATTTCCCCCGACTGTGTGTGTGTGTGCGTGTCCGTCCAGTCCAGCAGCGCTTGTTGGGTGCTGCCGTCCTGGTGACCTTCCCTCCCCTGCAGCCCTGTGTGCTTGGCACCTCTCCACTCCAGCAACCCTCCACAATGCACCCAGACCGTGACATTTAGGCCCATTCAGCTTGTGGTGCTGACAGGCTGGCGTGGTCCACACACCTCGCGCTCCCTCCTGCTCCACTCGCTTCTGTCTGACACTTCTCTGATGTTTCTCTCTCTCTCTCCTTTGGATTGCTTTTTTCTTTCATGTCAAGTCATTTTGGATCGAGTACTGTGGTTTGCTTTCACACTGTGGTGTCGCGTCTCTCCCCTACGTGTGTGTTTGTGTCTCAGGGGCTGAAGATAATCGACCTGCAGATGCCCGACTTCCTGCGCGTCCTGGAGAACGCGGTCCAATTCGGTTCTCCGGTTCTGCTGCAGAACGTCCAGGAAGAACTCGACCCCTCGCTGGCCCCCATCCTCAACAAGTCGGTCACGCGCGTCGGTACGTCCCTGCACACACACACACACACAGAGGCATTCCCCCTGCCATTACAACCTTTGACATGTGTGACGTGTGTGTGTGTGCCACAGGGGGCAGGCTGATCCTGAAGCTGGGTGATAAGGAGGTGGAGTACAGTCCAGAGTTCCGTTTCTACGTCACCACCAAGCTGTCTAACCCTCACTACACCCCTGAGATCTCCACCAAGACCACCATCGTCAACTTCGCTGTCAAGGAGCAGGTCCGTGTGGAGCCTTGTTTTCCTCTCGTGCCTCTGACTTATTTAGTTGCCAACTGAAGTGTGCGTTGACACATGCCTGTGCCTTCATATCGTGTGTGTGTATGTGTGCGTCTTTGTGTGTGTTTATGTGTGTATCTGTGTGTGTGTGTGTGTGCGTATGAGTGTGTCTTGCGTGTGTGTGTGTGTGTGTCTGTCTGTGTGTGTGTGTGTGCTCCAGGGCCTGGAGGCACAGCTCCTGGGCATCGTGGTGAGGAAGGAGCGTCCGGACCTGGAGGAGCAGAAGGACTCCCTGGTCATCAACATCGCCTCAGGACGCAGGAAGCTGCAGGAGCTGGAGGACGAGATCCTCAGGTGGGAGAGAGAGAGGACGCCTGGATGCCTCCAGTCACCTCCAGGATTGCCGTCCTTAAAGGCTTGGAATACTCACGGCAGTTAGTGTCACTCCCTGTGTGTGTGTGTGTGCTGACCTGTGTGTGTGTGTGTGTCCCAGGCTGCTGAACGAGGCGACAGGCTCGCTGCTGGATGACGTCCAGCTGGTGAACACCTGCAGACGTCCAAGGTGACGGCCACCGAGGTGTCAGAGCAGCTGGAGACCAGCGAGCTGACCGAGATCAAGATAGACACGGCCAGGGAGGTGAGAGACCACATAGAGATACAACAGAGAGGTGAGAGACCACATAGAGATACAACAGAGAGGTGAGAGACCACATAGAGATACACATGTAGAGGTGAGAGACCACATAGAGATACCACAGAGAGGTGAGAGACCACATAGAGATACAACAGAGAGGTGAGAGACCACATAGAGATACAAACAGAGAGGGTGAGAGACCACATAGAGATACCACAGAGAGGTGAGAGACCACATAGAGATACCATGTAGAGGTGAGAGACCACATAGAGATACCACAGAGAGGTGAGAGACCACATAGAGATACCACAGAGAGGTGAGAGACCACATAGAGATACCATGTAGAGGTGAGAGACCACATAGAGATACCACAGAGAGGTGAGAGACCACATAGAGATACCACAGAGAGGTGAGAGACCACATAGAGATACCACAGAGAGGTGAGAGACCACATAGAGATACCATGTAGAGGTGAGAGACCACATAGAGATACCATGTAGAGATACATACAGCAGCTACCACATCTTGTGTGTGTGTGTCTCAGGCCTACCGGCCCTGCGCCCAGCGCGCCTCCATCCTGTTCTTCGTGCTGAACGACATGGGCCGCATCGACCCCATGTACCAGTTCTCCCTGGACGCCTACATAGACCTGTTCAACCAGAGCATGGAGAAGAGCCCTCGCAGCCACAAGCTGGAGGAGCGCATCGCCAACCTCAACGACTACCACACCTACGCCGTCTACAGGTGAGCCCTCCCACGCTGCTGCCGGCAGCTGGGGACAGCTTACCTTTACTGGGGGGGGGGCCGTAGGCGGGTACTGGAGGTCAAAGTGTGATCTACAGCTGAAGAGCCTGTGTGTGTCTGTGTGTGTGTGTGTCCCTCTCCAGGTACACGTGCCGGGGGCTGTTTGAGTGCCACAAGCTGCTGTTCAGCTTCCAGATGTGTGCTAAGATCCTGGAGGTGTCGGGGAAGCTGAACATGGACGAGTACAGCTTCTTCCTGCGCGGAGGCCTGGTGAGGAAACAGCCAGTCTGGAGCTAAACCCAGACTGTTAGGGATCTGGCTCTGTAGCTGGAGGAGGTGGAAGTGTGTGTGCATATGTGTGTGTGAGTCATAGGCTGTGTATAGTCTGGTTAATCTGTAAAACGTGTGTGTGTGTGTGAGTCATAGGCTGTGTATATTCTGGTTGCTCTACAAGACGTGTGTGTGTGTTCCTCCCAGGTCCTGGATAAGGAGGGTCAGATGGACAACCCCTGCTCCACCTGGCTGGCTGACTCCAACTGGGACAACGTGACAGAGCTGGACAAGCTGACCAACTTCCACGGCCTCATGGCCTCCTTCGAGCGCAGCCCCGGGACTGGAACCTGTGGTACACCAACGCTGAGCCTGAGAGCGCCCCACTGCCTGGTGAGGCTGTGTGTGTGTGTGTGTGTGTGCGTGTGTGTGTGTGTGTGTGTGTGTGTGTGTGTGTGTGTGTGTGTGTGGTGAGGTTTCTTATTCTAACAGCTCCTCTCCTTCACACACACGTCTCCCGTGTCCTGCATTGTGCTGCTGCCTGAATAGGGTTCTCTGTGTGTTTAAGGAGTGTGAAGAACCTGTGTGTTATTCTGCTTCTGATGATGAATACAGCTGCTCCTCTTTCACTTACTGCTCATCTATTCATGCCTGGCACGTACGAGGTGTGTGTGTGTGTGTGTGTGTGTGGTGGGAGACTGACACTGCTTTTCCTTTATATCGTTACTGAGAATTGAATTAGACAAAGTTCAGCTCAATATTAATATGATCATGGGAGGAATTTTCTGGTCTAATTTTTGTCCCAGCTCTGAAAATCCATTGTTTATCTATCTAACTCATTTACCATTAACCACATTATCATTCATTGTTGCTGTAACTGTAAGTTTTATAGGAAAGTTTAGTTTCAAAGTAAGCAATCTTTAGGAAAGGATTTATTTTTGTTCCCCTTCCTGACCTCTCTTCTACACTTCTTCTCTCACCTGAAACTCAACCTTCTCTATTTCTCTCTTTCTGTCTCGCACCTCCTGGTTTCTGCCTCCCCCGTTTTTCTCTCTCTCTCTCTCTCTCTCTCTCTCTCTCTCTCTCTCTCTCTCTCTCTCTCTCTCTCTCTGTCTCTGTCTTTCTCTCTCTCGCTCTCCCCCTGCTCTCTCCCCTGCTCTCTCCCCCTCCCCTCTCTCCCTCCCCGTGCTCTCCCCCCAGGAGAGTGGGAGAACATGTGTAATGAGCTTCAGAGGATGCTGCTGGTGCGCTCCCTGCGTCAGGACCGCGTGTCCTTCTGCGTCACTCCTTCATCATCAACAACCTGGGCCCCCGCTTCGTGGAGCCCCCCGTCCTCGACATGAAGGCTGTGAGTGGCTGTCTGCCCCCAGGCCTGCCTCTGACGGGCTGGGCCTGGCCGGGCTGGAGCTCGCTGGCTGTTTCTGTGGCTTGCTGGCTGCCTCGATTTTTTTGTGACTAGTTGATTAGTTGCTGGCTGAGTAGTTGCATGACTAGCTGGTTGGTTTGCTGACTGGCTTGCTGGCTGTCTCGACACCCACACTCACCCTGCCTTTTGATACCTGAGAGATGGAGACAGCTGTGTTGGTGCCATTCAGAAATACAATGCAGTCAATTTAGAGTTTTCAGTTCACAACATAGCTGTCTATTCTAGTGTGGAATACAAAGCTGACTTTGGCGTTCATTTGACTTCATATTAAAGCCCCCATCAGGTTATTTACAACCACACAGACACACTCAAGCACAGACAAACAACGCATGTCAGCTTGTCAGGAACACAACGGGGAGGATGACATTTCATTTATCTATTACACTGAGCTGTCATCAACCCAGAGCACAGCCTGTCACTCTCACATGCACACGTTCCCCTCACCCTGCCCCACCCCCTTGTCTCTCCCTCACTCTCTCACTTTCTCCATTTGATATCTTTCCCACAATCCCTCATTCCTACAATCCCTCCTCCTCCTCCCCCCCCCCCAGGTGGTAGAGGACTCCACCACCAGGACCCCCCCCTGATCTTCGTGTTGTCTCCGGGGGTGGACCCCACCGGGGGGCTGCTGCAGCTGGCTGAGACCTCTGGCTATGGGCAGGAACTTCCACGCCCTCTCGCTGGGCCAGGGCCCAGGCGCCCATCGCCACGCGCATGATCAAGGAGGGCGTCAAGAACGGTAGCACGCCACTCCCAGACCCCCCACTCCCAGACCCCCCCCACTCCCAGACCCCCCACCCTGCCTGCCTTCTCCATCTCTCTGACCTCTTCATCAGCTGTCTTCATCTGTCTGTCTTCCTGTATTTATCTATCTCTCCAATTCCTCATCTTTGGCCTGCACCTCCTTCACTTCATTCATGATCTCTCTCTCCCCCCCTCCTCTCTCCTCCCTCTCTCTCTCCCTCTCTCTCTCCCTCTCTCCCTCTCTCTCTCCCTCTCTTTCTCTTTCATCTGACGCAATCCACCTCTCCTGTTATCAAGTATTCAGATCAGATCCTGTCCTCATCACCTGTCTCTACCCATACTAGTCTATAACTCATCTGTTCTCTACAATGGACTCGACTTCAGAGGCAATTCTCCCTCATCTTGTCTGCAGATGGACAAAGGCAACTGGCAGTCCATCAAACATTCAGATTAAATACTCGTCATCTATCTCAATTTTAAGTCATCCCTCCCTCTCTCTTTCTCTCCTCTCTCTCTCTCTCTCTCCCTCTCTCTCTCTGTGTGTCATCTGTGTGAGGATCAGTGGTGTAGCTGTCCTCTCTGGGCTCGGTGCTTCCTGCAGACACACCTCTCTCTCCCCACAGCCTCAAATGTCACAGACGTACATCAGACGCTTCATTTGTTTGGGGAAATCGATGTTTAATATCTTACCCGTCCTCCCTTTTTTCCCACCCCATCATCCCCCCCATCCTCCTTGTGTCTCCCACCTCTCTTTCTGTCCGTCTCTCCGTCCTTTTGTTCCGACTCTCTTTGTCTCTGTTTCTTTGTGACATCTTCCTTCATTGTTGTCTCCCTCTCACCTTCCCTCCCGTCTCCCATCTCTACCCCTCCCTCTCCTCTCCACCTTCCCTCCCGTCTCCCATCTCTACCCCCTCCCTCTCCTCTCCACCTTCCCTCCCGTCTCCCATCTCTACCCCTCCCTCTCCTCTCCACCTTCCCTCCCGTCTCCCATCCTCTACCATCCCCCCTCCCCCCCCCCCCTCTCTCCCCCTCCCCCGGCAGGTCACTGGGTGTTCCTGGCTAACTGCCACCTGTCGTTGTCCTGGATGCCCCAGCTGGACAAGCTGGTGGAGCAGCTGCCAGGTGGAGGAGCCTCACCCTGACTTCCGCCTGTGGCTCAGCTCCTCCCCCCCACCCTGACTTCCCCATCGCCATCCTGCAGGCCGGCATCAAGATGACCACCGAGCCCCCCAAGGTGGAGACACACACACTGGACACTACATCACACACTACACTTACACACACAAATACTTCATGTACACGATATACACACTCACCCGCTCTACACACTCACAATACACTCCCACACATACGCGCACAATAACTCCACAAACAAAAAATACACACACACACACCCATTGTGTCGTGCTCTGTGTAACTGGGTGTGTGTCCTCAGGGAGTGAGGCCAACATGAAGCGTCTGTACCAGCTGGTGACGGAGTCCCAGTTCTCTGGCTTGCGCTCCGGGCCGCTCTTCTACCGCAAGCTGCTGTTCTCCCTCTGCTTCTTCCACAGCATCCTGCTGGAGAGGAAGAAGTTCCTGCAGCTGGGGCTGGAACATCATCTACGGCTTCAACGACTCCGACTTGAGGTGAGAGATGCCGCCCGCTCCTCCAGGTAGACAGAGGGCGCTGTGGCTGCGGGGTCAGGGTTCATCGCCTGGCCTGACTGTCGCTCGCGAAGGAGGCTTTGGTCTGTTGGTCTGACGGCACTTCTGAGGAAGGTGTGTTTATGGTTTTCACGGACGGCCCCTCTGGATTCTCTCCAAGAAATCACTTTACTGGGATCCTCCTATCTTCGAACCTCTGTCTTCAGGCTGGCACATTAAAGAGACGGATGTCTCTTTAATGTGCCACCACAGACCCCAAACCATGATATTAAAACCAGGTTTAATAAAACTGGAGATCTCACAGAGTATCTCTGTGGGCCACACCTATCACCTCTTCCTAGTCCTTAGTGGGGGAGTCCTGGTGGTGACTGTGTCTCTGTGTTGTGTCTGTGTGTGTGTCGTGTGTCTCTGTATGTGTGTGTGTGTGTGTGTCTCTGTGTGTGTGTCTCTCTGTGTGTGTGTGTCTCTCTGTGTGTGTGTGTGTCTCTCTCTGTGTGTGTGTGTGTCTCTGTGTGTGTGTGTCTCTGTGTGTGTGTGTGTGTCTCTGTGTGTGTGTGTGTCTCTGTGTGTGTGTCCAGGTGAGTGAGAGTCTGATGAGCCTCTACCTTGACGAGTACGAGGACATCCCCTGGGACGCCCTCAAGTACCTCATCGCCGGGGTCAACTACGGAGGTCACGTGACGGACGACTGGGACCGCCGGCTGCTCACCACCTACAGCAACGACTACTTCTGCGAGGCCACCGTGGCCACGCCCTTCTTCAAGTGAGCCTCCACACACACACACGCACACACACCACACGCTGAGACAGAGACCAAATCACAGAGATCCAGGGGTGTTGATTCTCTCAGACATGCTGGGGGCCGGTCAGACCAGACTGTAGATTCCTCTGCTTCTAGGCTCCACAACACTCCCAGAATTCACCGTGGACCCACAGCACCACCACCTGGACAACATCCGGAATGACACCCCCCCCGGAATCTTCTCTTTAAAAAGAATCCTATAGAGTTGCACGCAAACCACGTACACACACACACATACACTCCATTGAACATTACAGTGACACTTACATTCTTACTGACCTTCTCTCCCACTTACATGCTCTATTGGGATCCTCTTTTCCTATCTGGTTTCCTCATCAGCACGCCTCCGAGCCCTGAGGCTGAGCCTACTTCTCCCCCCAAGTGGACAGTTGCAGTATTACAACCTGGAACACACAACCCAGCCCCATGAAACCATGAAAACATGACACTGAAACACTCCTCCTCCTCCTCCTCCACTCACACTCTCTTCTTCCTCTCCTCCCCCAACCCCCTCTACCCCCTCCCCCCCCCAGGCTGTCGTCCCTCCCCACCTACTACATCCCCCGGGACGGGCCGGCCTCCTCCTACAGGGAGTACATCAGCCTGCTGCCCCCCACGGAGCACCCCGAGGTGTTCGGCCAGCACCCCAACGCCGACATCGCCAGCCAGATCGCCGACCGCGGACGCTGTTCGACACGCTGCTGTCCCTGCAGCCCCAGGTCCCAAGCTCCTCGTCCTCGGGGGGCGGGGCTCAGCCGGGAGACCTGGTGGGTGGAGACGCTCTCTGACTCCCTCCGTGTTGACCGTCCGTCACTCTTTGTTGTGGGCGCGCACGTGTCTCTATCTCACCTGTCCCTCTCCTTCCCTCTACTCGTGTTCTTCCTGCCATCCTCCTTCCCTCCTTCCTCTTCTTTTTTCTCCTCCCCTGTTTTTCCCCTTCCTCTCCCCTCCCGTCCATTTCTCTCTTCCCCTCCTCCCCCCCCTCTGTTCTCCTCCTCCCCCCTCTCCTCCCCCTCTCCTCCCTCTCCTCCCCCTTCTCTCCTCTTCCTCTCCTCCTCCTCTCCTCCCCCTCTCTCTCCCCCTCTCCTCTCCTCTCCTCCTCCTCTCCTCCTCCTCTCCTCCCCCTCTCCCTCCTCCTCTCCTCCTCCTCCTCCTCCCTCTCCTCCCCCTCTACTCCAGGTGTTGGAGATAGCAGCAGACGTGCGTCAGAAGCTCCCGCCCAGGCAGACTACGAGGCACTAGGACCCTGCTCCAGGACGACCCCTCCCCCCTCAACGTGGTGCTGCTGCAGGAGATCCAGAGATACAACGCCCTGCTGCACACCATCAGGTACAAGGGGGCACTCTGGAGGACAAGGGACTCTTTTATCTGTGTCGGCACTACAAGTGTGTGTGTGTGCGTGTGTGTGTGTGTCTGCGTGCTCCAGGTCGTCTCTGGTTGAGCTGGAGAAGGGTGTTAGGGTTTGGTGGTGATGTCCCAAAGTCTGGAGGAAACCTTCAACTACATCTTCGACGCCCGCGTGCCACCTCTTTGGGCAAAAGTAAGGCCTGCAGACACACACACTGACACACACACACACATAGACAGCTCAAGTCCTGTACACAGACACACGCACACAGACAGCTCCAGTCTACTGGTGTTACCATGATATGGAACAAGAACAGTGGAAACAGTGATTTATGTACAGACCCAGGGGATACAGTATGTCCTGCCTGGCTGTCCTGGAAGTATGAAGGCCCATGTGGGACTCAGTCTACTGTTACTAACGCTCTTCAGGCCTGGCAGCTCACACACACACACACACACACCCCTCCCTCTACACACACACCACACACACACTCTCCCTGTCTGACCTGTCTTTCTCTGTTCAGACTGGAAGCACTCCAGCTGCTGTTATGACCAAACACTGTCTTCATTAGTGGATCGGACTCTCTGCTTCATGTCCACTCACTGTGTGTGTGTGTGTGTGTGTGTAGAGGGAGGGGTGTGTGTGTGTGTGTGTACTGTGCTTCAAAAGAAGAGTGTGTGTTTTTCTTTGTAAGGCTCAAGTTCATGTTGGTCTGACTGTGTCTCATTACATAGTGTTGACTTCACCGTGTGTGTGTGTGTGTGTGTGTGTGTGTGTGTGTGTGTGTGTGTGTGTGTGTGTGTGTGTGTGTGTGTGTGTGTGTGTGTGTGTGTGTGTGTGCGTGCGTGCGTGTGTGTGTGTGTGTGGGCCGCAGGGAGGTCAGGTAAAGTGTGCGTGTCCCTGGATGACAATATGAAACAGAGCCAGTGGCTAGGAGGCGTGTGTGTGTGTGTGTGTGTGTGTGGAGGGAGGGAGGGGGGCAGTAATGGTTCTGTAATAAGCAGAGTAAACCTCTCCAGGTCTGCTCCCACTTCCCTCAATCAGACCAACACTGAACCAGACCACTATACACAGCCACTGGCCCACTGTCTGTGTACTGTGTGTGTGTGTGTGTGTCTGTGTACTGTGTGTGTGGTTGTGTGTGTGTCTGTGTACTGTGTGTGTGTGTGTGTGTGTGTATGCGTGCCCCCACTAGGACAGGACAGCCATTAGGCCTCAGCTCCATCTGCTCCAGCCTCTCCTCTCTGCTGACCTCTCATCACTCCTCCACTGTCTCCTCCCCCCCCTCCTCTCTCTCTCTCTCCTGCTGCCCTCTGTCTACCCTCTCTCAATTTCCTATCTTGCTACCCTCCTTCTACCCCCCCATCTCATCTAATCCCAGTAAGAACAACATCCCCTGATGGAACAGTGTGTCTCGCTCCCTCTAGCTGGGCTCCTGCACTCCTCTCTGGCATGGCAGCCTGTCATTAGTCCTGCTCCGAGATGTACGGCTCTCATTTCTGTCCAGGCTTTTCTCCTTTCCTCTCCCTCTATCTTTCCCCTTCTCCCCTCCTCCTCTCCACCCGCTCCCCCTCCCGTCCTCTTCCCCCACCCCTGTTCTCTCCCCTCGCCTCTCCAGAGTAACATTCCTATCCGTTTTCCGACCGAGACCAACGTCCATTCGGATCAGTCACCGTGACAACAGCTGACACGAGCATGCACACATAGCGACACTCCGCCCCCCCCCCCCCCCCCCCCCCGTTTATAGATGACCCCGGCCGCCCCGACCCCACGCTGACCATCCGTTCCGTCTGTCTCCGCCGCCGCGCACCGTGGCGGTTCCCCTCCATCAACACACCCCATCCTGTCTGATCCCATCTCCCCTGGCTGGGAGAGAGCAGAGAGAGAGCAGAGAGAGAGCAGGCTCACCAACCCTCCTGGTGACAGGGACATCCGTCCTCCCAGACCTGCCCGGCACCAAGCAGGGTTTGTGGGCTCCTGCTCTCCAGCGGAAGGCCTGATTGGGGTGATTACGAGCGCGGGGCCCATCAGTGGAATGCCAACCGCGGGCCCCGGAGCGAGGTGGCGTGATGGACAACAGCAGATATGGGCCCCTTCGTAAAGCAGTCAAGTGGCGGAGACTGAGAGAGGGGCGGAGTGCCCCGGCGTGGCGGCAGCCGTCCCTTATCAGGCCGTGAGAGCCCCCTTGTGATCTAACTTTAGCCCCGAGCGACGCAGCAGCACGCCGGCTCCTTCCTGTGCGCGCGTGTGTGTGTGTGCGTGACCAGACTTCCTGTCTCCTCTGCCGTCTCCCCCGCAGGCCTACCCGTCCCTCAAGCCGCTGGCGTCCTGGACCAGGGACCTGTGCCAGCGCGTGGAGCAGTTTGGGCGCTGGGCAGAGACGGCCCACCCCCCCACCCTGTTCTGGCTGGCAGGCTTCACCTTCCCCACGGGCTTCCTGACCGCCGTGCTGCAGTACTCCGCACGCCAGCACAACGTGAGGGCACACACACACACACACTTACTCTCCCCATGCCATGCTGTCCTAAGGTACAAGACACACACACAAACATAAATGCACACACGTGCTCAGACTCCCTGTGATACACATTTATTCATTTAGCAGACGCTTTTATCCAAAGCGACTTCCAAGAGAGAGCTTTACAAAGTGCATAGGTCACTGATAACAACAAGATAGCCCCAAAAAAACATTGCGGGTAGCCAAAACATGAATGCACATATTGTGAACAACCAAAATAAGTGCCAAAGGGAAGAACCACAAGAGCATGTAGTTAAACAAGTTACAATTAAACAACATGAATTGCTATAAGTGCAAGTGTACCTGTAGAAAAGCAAGCAACAGTAAAAATATTTCAACAATTTAAATCAGTTACAACTAACCAACAAGAGCAGCAAGGCTCTAAGCAAGAGTCATTGTGATCCTTGAGGAAACTAACATGGGGTCCATCAAACCATTCCTAAGTACCGTTGTACTCCCGGAACAAGTGCGTCTTGAGCCTTTTCTTGAAGGTGGGGAGACAGTCAGTGTCTCTGATGGAGGTGGGGAGTTGATTCCACCACTGGGGGGTCAGACAGGAGAAGAGCTTGTGTTGGGACCCGGGCGCTCTTGAGCGGTGGGACCACCAGGCGGTTGTCTGAAGAAGACCGTAGGTGGCGGGTGGGGGTGTAAGGCTGCAGGAGAGACTTGATGTAGTCGGGTGCAGTCCCGTTCACTGCTCGGAAGGTCAGTACCAGGGTCTTGAATCTGATGCGGGCCGTGATGGGTAGCCAGTGGAGGGAGATGAGGAGCGGGGTAACATGGGAGCATCTGGGTAGATTGTAGACCAGGCGGGCCGCCGTGTTCTGAATCCTCTGGAGAGGGCGGGTTGCGCATGCTGGGAGACCGGCGAGCAGCGAGTTGCAGTAGTCCAACTTGGAGAGGACAAGTGCTTGGACTAGCAGCTGGGTGGAATGCTCGTGTAGACGAAGTGAATCTACACGACCGGGAGACCGCAGCGATGTGGGCTGTGAGGGAGAGCTCGTCATCCATGGTAACCCCGAGGTTCCTGGCAGAGGATGAAGGGGTCACCGTCGCAGATCCCAGGGTGATTGAGAGATCGTGGGAGATGGAGGGTTTGGCCGGGATGATGAGGAGTTCTGTTTTGGCGAGGTTCAGATACACACATCTCTCTCTCTCTCCCTCTCTCTCTATCTCCCTCTCTCCTCTCTCTATCTCCCTATCTCTATCTCTCTCCCTCTCTTCTCCCTCCTCTATCTCTCTCCCTCCCTCTCTCTCCTCTCTCTCTCTCTCTCTCTCTCCCTCCCTCCCTCCCTCTCTCTCTCTCTCTCTGTTGGCAGACACACACTCCTTCTCTTACATATCTGTTGAGGTCTGGTGTGGTCTAACACCGCCACTCAGCGCTCCAGCCAAACACTACCACAGTCCACTTCCAAACCTGCGCTGTTTTGCACTGAACACACAAACAGACCTTGACCAATTCACCTCCCTCCACCTTCCACACAAGCAGTAACACGCGTGTCCTTTCCCTAACCCGGGTCATGTGACACGTGTCCCTGCAGGTGTCCGTGGATACTCTGTCCTGGGAGTTCATTGTGTCCATGGTGGACGATAACAACCTGCTGTTCCCTCCTAAGGTCAGTTACACCCCCCCCCCCCCCCCCCCCACCTACACACTCTACTACATAGTTACAGATTTCCCTTTTTGAGATTTTGTAAAAAATGTCAAACTCAATTTGTCTGGTGTGTTTTTCTCCCAAGTCGTTTTCATTCATGAACATTTCCTGCCTTTCTCCCCCATCCCTCTTCCTCCCCGTTTCCCCAGGACGGGGTGTTTTATCCGGGGGCTGTACCTGGAGGGGGCTGGCTGGGACAAGAAGAACGCCTGTCTGGTGGAGGCTGAGCCCATGCAGCTGGTCTGCCCCATCCCCACCATCCACTTCAGACCTGTAGAGAACCGCAAGAAGATCGCCAAGAGTACGGCCGTGACTTTCCCTCCCTCCCCCTCCCTCTCTCCCTTCCCTCCTCCCTCCCTCCTCCCTCCCTCCCCCTCCCTCCCCCTCTCTCCTTCCCTCCCTCCCCCTCCCCTCCCTCTCTCCTTCCCTCCCTCCCCCTCCCTCCCTCCCCCTCCTGTCTGACTTTTATTGTTTTTCTTTCACCTTATTCACTCTGTCTCCCTCCCTCAGACTCTGCCTGTCTGCTCTTTGTCAGACAGTCTTGTAACATCCTGAGTGTGTGTGTGTGCGTGTGCGTGTGTGTGTGTAGGTATGTACTCCTGTCCTTGCTACTACTTCCCGGTGCGTTCCGGGGGGGCGGGGCGGCCCTCCTTCGTGGTGGCGGTGGACCTCAAGTCTGGAGCCGTGCCGTACGATCACTGGGTCAAGAGAGGCACCGCCCTGCTGATGAGCCTGGACAGCTAAAGGCCTTCCCTGTGGAACACACACACACACATACATCAGATACACACTGAAACAGACACACACACACAACAGATACACACTGACACAGACACACACACACATCAGATACACACTGAAACAGACACACACACACATCAGATACACACTGAAACAGACACACACATCAGATACACACTGAAACAGACACACACACACATCAGATACAAACACACATCAGATTCACACACTGAAACCCTAACATGCATCATACACACACAAACAGAAGATGCAACACACACACATGCAAGCCTTCACTTAACTATGCACAGTAGCATCCTCCCATTTTTTTTAAACCAAAAAATCGGATAGTTCGATTTGACTATTTATCCAAATGTTTTGATGCCTTCCACTGTCTTAAAAGCTCATAGAACTGCACTTTGTAAATAACTTCTTAAAATAAACACATAATTATTTGGTGTGATTCCATGTAAAGGGATTTAGATTATTCACCCACTCTGAGGTTGTAGCAGGTTCTCATGTCTCTAGTGTAGTAAGACATTCTCTACCTGCCCCCTCGCTGCCCCCTCCCTGCCCCCTCCCTGCCCCTACACCAGTACACACCCTGCCCCTACACCAGTACACACCCTGCACCTTGGGACACACACAATCTGTCTGTGCCTCTTTCCCCTTTTTTTTCTCCCACACAAACACAGTTAAGCACTCACTCTAGAAACTACTTTTTTTGTCTTTGGTAACATCTGGATCTACTGACTGTGTTGGTGTCTGTTGTGTTCGGCTGGGTACTGTACCTGTGTGTGTGTGTGTGTGTGTGTGTACATTTTATCTTTTTGAGTTTGTAGGATTGGAAAAGGGCTACAAATGTCTGTCTGCTGCAGTGTGTGTCAGGGTGATTACACAGACACAGACACACACACACGCACACACAAACTGCATAATCAAGGTGAAATAAAGGACATTTTTATGCTAATGCTGGTTTTCCCAAGCTGAACACAGAAGAGAGGAAATGAGTGTATTCAAACTAATGAATTCTAATGAATCCAGCCAGCCAGCTCAGGAGAGCTTGGTGAGGAGCCGGTGTACACTGCTGCCCTGGAAGGACCCACACCAGCCTCTTGAAAAGAAAGGAGGGGGGGGGGGGAGAGAAAGAGAGAGTGAAGAAAACAAGAGAGAGGGGTAGCCCGGAGAAGTAAGAATGGTTCTGAGAGAAGCGGAGAGAGAGAGAGAGAGAGAGAGAGAGTGGAGTGGGGTGCTGAGGGAGTTCAAGGCTGTATTCAAGAGGGAATGTCTCCTGAATGAGACATTGGACTTCCTCGGGAGTTTTGAAGAGCCTCCTGCAGCCTCCAGGTCTGAGTCTGGGTCTGGGTGGGCTCTGGTGGCGCTGGTGGTCTCCCTGGAGGGGGGGCTCATACCAACACGCACAGATTCAAATTCAAATAGGCTTCTCACAGAGCGACGTGTTTGTAACGGAAAATGGGGTCTCTAGATTTGCTGAAATGTTTGGTGAGAAGGAAAGGGCGTGGGGGGGTGTAGTTTTGAAGTACAATACACTGACACTAGGTTTGAGCAGTATATTATGAGTTGCTGAAGTATTGGAGATTACATTAGATATAGGTAACAGCTGTTTCACATTAGTCTACGTTTTAATATTATTAGTTTGTAAGTGGCCAACAGAGGAAATAGTGCTCCTAGATGACTGATCAACTGAGTACTTCTTCAAGGCACTGCGCTTGGAAGCCAACTTTTTCCATCTGCTTACTCAATTAAATGTGAAAAGAGATCTCCTCTAGACATTCCTAACAGAAAGTCTTCTAAGTTTGCAAACTCTCTAGGGTGTATTGCGTTATCCTAAGTGAACTATGGCCATTCCTGCTTCATTAAACGTTAAAGACTATACGTTAGACTAACGGTTATAACACACATTTTCACGTCTGACCAGCTGCAAGTGTACGATTACCTTAAAGACAAACTACCTAAAACAACAAAAAATAGGGGATTTTTTTTTTAACAAAAAGAATGGAAGTGATAATGAAATTTCGGCAAGTCATACAGTGTTTGTCACGGAGGCGGGGCAGTTTAGGTCCAAGATTGTTCCACCGAAAATAAACCTGCATGAGAGGGAGAGAGAGAGGAGGAGGAGGAAGAAGAGGGGAACAAGACTTTCAACAGTGACGAAGGGGAAAGAGTGCCCCGAATCAATGGAATACAAACTGCGCAATTTCTTAATGATAGACCCGCTTTCACCGTGGACGCCCTCTCAAATCCTAACCTACATCAAACGCGTTTTAGGATGAACACGCGCGAGACATACCGTGCCACCGTGCACACCCCGCGGGCTCAACAGTGTCGGTTGGACTGGCGATTTCTGAAAAGGATGTCGGCTCTCCCGAAAAGGCTGTGCAATCATTCAGGAAGACGATATGACAGTGCAGGATTATAAATCACAAATGAGTCCGTTTGTGCTCATGCCACAGGGTGACTACGGACGCTCACGTTTCTCCAAGCAACGATTTCATAATGTCTGCGTGTACAGTTTCCTCCAGCCGACCATTTTAATTATGCATTATGGATTTTGGAATATGTTCCCCCTAACTAGATTTGGGGAACGGATTTTGGGGTTGCGTGGCTGTGCGGGCGTCATTGAAGGAGGATGAAGATAAGCTGCGTACGCTATTTGTTCTTTTTTAATGTTCCAGCATTTTAGCATTAAGCGGCATCGCGGCACCTCCCATGAACATTTTCAAACACAAACAGGTAAGGCGAGGCAAATGACTATGCAAATATCAATTATCTTAACATGCATATATCCCACTTTAAAGTCCAATGACGTGATTATGTAATCGACTTCAGGTAGTTGAATCGGCATCAACCCCTTTACTGATTGTAAGCCCACTGCTGGTGAACATCACTATTGTAATGCCTCAATTATACGATGTTGTAAAGCTGATAAACGGTAACATTGTAACAAGCTTTGCAGAGAAGTTTGTTTGCCGAACCAAAGGGTTAGTTACTACCCTGATGCTATTTGCACAGTATTGCTGTGTCTGTTGCGTTTTCGTGTTGTTTTCACATATCATTATCAAAACTAGGCTAGATGAGATCATGTAAACACGCTTGAAACGGTTTACGAGAAGCTAGTTGGAGTTAGTGATGTTGCAATCGTTCAGTGACGGGAATGTCCAGAGTTATGGCTTCTTCGCCGTGGGGCACTTCTTCGCGTTGTCTGAGATAAAACATTTTCAACCATATCCCAGAAGACTATCTTGCATGTTTACGGCAGCCACGGATTAAGTGTAGTCTGTTTTATTTAATTAATTAATGGTTTATTCGGTACCGGCGGCCATTGAATGAAATCCGGGCCTGCTAGTAATTCGGGAAGGAGTGTCGCATTTTCTTTCTGAAATGTCATGTGGGGAAGTTGTGGCGGGTTCCGTAGAATTTCCAGGAAGGAACGTTTGAATTTTTTTCTCTGTACATTTTTTCTCCCTCGTCTTTCCTTTTCTGTCCCCGCCCACCTCGACCACTGACACCGCCCCACCGACAGAGAGCGCCACAGCACAGTTAATGGACCAGGTTTGTCGCAATGGGTCCTACTGACATGTTGTCAATCAGCTAGCAAATATTTCTGTACTTTATTTAGTTGAGTCCAATATAAGGCCTCTGCTGCCTGTCGGTGAAAGGGGCGCGTGGTCCTCCTACATGGGTGTAAGTTCTGGGTTGTTGGCATCAAGACTCGATATCCGTGATGCTGTTAGCTGGACCTTGATGTTCCAACCGTTCCTATTGGTTGGAGTCTGAGGTTCCCTCACAGGAATCCTTTAAATCTCACTCACAGGCCCGCTTATACACAGAGCAGGTTTGCGGTGTCAACGTCTGTGTGAGGACATCTTAATTCCACCAGGGGGCGACACAGACTCAGAGAATTTACTTAGACTTCCCTTTGTGTTCCAGCAGCTGCTGACTTCTCCAATGCCAACCAAAACTACAGTCACGTTAAAACGTACTAGTTGAACAGAAAGAAGTTACCAGTCCTGTTTTTTTTGTCCTATGGGACATTGCACCAGTTAGACTACGTCCTGTCACTGTGGTGTCACAGAGAACATGAGAGGCATTTGATGTGAAACATAAACGCTTATATCTGTCCACAGCTTGGTCCGGAGTGTTGGTGTAAACCATCCAGACGTCACCTGACCCAGCACTTGAGATGTGAACAGAGCCAATCAACAGCGAGGATGGAAGGGGTCAGAGAGGGCGGGCAAAGAAAACAGCCAATCACGGGGAGATGCTGTTCTCCATAAGGGATTGGCTGATGTGGCACCGTCTATGGCGATGGTTAGTGTTACCTTGATAACACCACCTTCCTAATACTTGATATGTTGTGTCCAGCTGTGATGTGACTGTTCTCCATGCCTCCTACAGGGGGCGCTGGCTGCAGAGGGCCGACAGACAGCTGGAGAGGTGAGCAGGGTTGTTGGGATGGATGTCTGTACATGCTGAGCAGGGTCTGTGTGTGTGTGTTTGCATTTTGCTGTGCTAAGGGTCCCCCTCTCCTAACCCTGTCTGGATCACTCTCTGATGGAGTTAGACTCGCCTGGCATCAGGGAAGAGATCCTTATTCGACGTGCCTCTCTCTCTGTCTCTCTGTCTGTCTGTCTCTGTCTGTCTCTCTCTCTCTCACACGTTCTCTGTCTATCACACTCTCCCTTTTCTCTCTCTCTCTTTCTGCGTGAGGTGATTAGACCTGGATGTTTTAATGAGAGATGATGATGGATGAATAGAGATGGTTTGTTCCTCTCACTGGTACTGGGTTGTGTCTGGCCGGTCTTTAACGGGTTCGAGGAACTTGGAACGTTCCTCGAAACATTTCCTCCACGCTCGCTGAATCCACGCCAGTGGTGTGTGAGTGATTTGGAGCAAAGCAGGGCAGGTCTCTTCTTTCCACACCCTGCCCTCTCTCTCTCTCTCTCTCTCTCTCTCTCTCTCTCTCTCTCTCTCTCTCTCTCTCTCTCTCTCTCTCTCTCCATCGTTCGCTCTCTCTCTCTCTCCCCCCCCCCCTTGCCATTTCAATTACATCCACCCTCCTCGCCCTCTCTGTGTTTTTTCTCTACTTTTATACGGCCGCTGAAACTTTCTCTCCCCATCTTTTGTCTCCCTCCCTCTCCGCGGTGCTCTCTCTCTCTCTCTCTCTCTCTTTCTCCATCCCTGTGTTTGTTAAAGCATGACATCATGTCACAGGGGGGCTTTATGTAGTGTGTCTGGGAGGCTGCCAGGTGTCTGGGCCCGGTGCCGAGCAGAGAGACCCTGGCCGGGAGCCCCTTTCAGCACGGACGCTTAACTGGAGGGGAACGGCCAAATACACACACACATTAAAACACCCCCCATTCATACACACACACACACACACATTAAAACACATATTCACCTCAAACACTTCTCACACCCACACCTCACTCTATTTTTTCTCTTTCAATGACCGAATTACTGTGTGTGTGTATATATAGACAGTGTATATATCCATATATATACATACATAGACCTTATATACACACACTGCAGACTCTTAGCACCGTTAGCATGGTTAGAGAGGATGAAAGGATTGATTAGAGAACAACTGGGGAGAGGAGGAGAAAGGGAGAGGAGAAGAAAGGGACATAAGAGAGACGGTTAGAGAAGAGGAAGAGTTGATGTGAGTGGAGGACAGAAAGCATCAGAGGGGGGGGGGGGACTGTGTGTTGGGACTGTGTGTTCTGAAAAAGATTAAACACAAACTCTTGTGTGCGTGTTTAAGGTCACACGCGTCCATGTAACACAGTGTGTTTGAGTTACAGGGCCCGGTTTCTGGTAAACCCTGCCGTAAACTCAGACAGCTGAGGGCTGGCATCAATCATTGTGACAACCCTGTCCATCACAACCCCCCCCCCCCACACACACACCACACACACACTGTCTGCCCTGCGTCACCTTCACTCTCTACCCTCTCTCACCATCTCTCTCTTTTACTGTTCTTTATGATGATAGTTTATGGGCCCCAGTCTCACAGCTTGCCTCTCTGGTCTACTAAAGCAGACACTGTTTATCAGCTTCAGTGCAGGGACACTCAGTAGACCCTCTCCACCGGCCTGCTGCTGGGCGTTCATGGGGTAGAGAGAGGGGAGGGGGGGAGGGGGGGGGGGGGGGGGACTTTAGAGGAAGTAAACGGATGGAGGTGTAGGAGAAGGGAGGTTGAGGGGGGTGCCGGAGGGAGAAGAGCAGGAAGGAGTGGGAGTGGTGACAGGAAGAGAGAGAGGGAGAGAGAGAGAGGGAGGGAGGGAGGGAGGGAGGGAGGGAGGGGAGGGGGAGGGAGGGAGAGGGAGGGAGGGAGCTGACACTCGCCCTACCCTTCATGGAGCGAGGGAACGGAATCACCGAGGGAGGAGAGGAACAAAGGGAGGAGGAGCCCACATCATCACTCTCACATCTTGTGTGTGTGTGTGAGTGTGTGTGTGTGTGTGTGTGTGAGAGAGAAGGGTAAGTTATCTCATGAATGGGCTGCTGGTTGAGAGAAACAAAGAGGTGGATGCTGCCACCTGTGTGAGAGACCATGAGAGAGAACCTTAGGATGGGTAGAGAGACCATGAGAGAGAACCTTAGGATGGGTAGAGAGACCATGAGAGAGAACCTTAGGATGGGTAGAGAGCCCATGAGAGAGAACCTTAGGATGGGGAGAGAGTGTGTGTGTGTGTGTGGGGGGGGTGACACACTCTGTGGTTGACATGGATGGCGTCACTGAGTGGCATTCAACCTGGCAACCCTCTTCTCCAGGTTGAGACCTACTTTTACCCAACCGTCATGTGTGTGTGGGTGGGTGCGTGTGTGTGTGTGTGCGTGCGTGCATTGAGCTTACACCTGTGTCTCTCAACGTCTTGTGGTCTAGTCTGGTGCTTAAGGAGGCCCTTGGGGTTACATGGGGTGTGAGATGTGTGTGTGTGGTCACTTGACTTGAGGAAGGGGAGGGGGGATTGGAGGGCACAGGTGCATCAACAATGCGTCTGTGTGGGGGGGGGGGGGGGGGGGCTACAAGGCTGTTCAAGGAGGAAGGAAACGGGAGAGTGCAGTGGAGGAAGTTCTATCCTAGTTGCATTACTGGGTTGTGTATTTCAGTCATGTAGGAGTCACGTAGATGCAAACACAGTTTTAACTGCAGCTCTGTTCAAACACACGCACACTCTCTCTCTCTCCCTTACACACACACACACACACACACACACACAAATGCCTGCTCCTCCATTCTCTCCCCTGTGACCCTCCCCCAGCTCCTGTTCTGGCTTTCTGCTCTCAGGTTGCACCCCGCCCCTCCCTCCCCCCTGGCCCCCCTCTGACCCCCGCATCCCCCTCCGCAACCCCCCCTGCTCCCCAGGGCAGGGCAGCAGACCCCAGCCCTTTGTGCCTCGCCCTCCCTCCTCTCCCTCCCCCTCCCTCCTCTCCCTCCCCCTGCCTTTGTGTGAGAGGGGCCAGCTCAGGGGAACGAGGGGGGTGGGGGTGTAAGAGAAGGAGAGAAAGAGGTTCCATATAACACTGATACGCAGCAGAGAGGCAACACTGAAGGCACCTCCACGACATGGCCGTGTGCCACTCTTCCTCTGAAACACCCATCCATCCCTTCATCCATCCATCCATACATCCATCCTGTGACTCAACTACAACCGTGTAACATAATCACCACGGATTCAACAACGATTTCATCTATGGACTTATTTACTAGACAGCTAACCTGTGTTATTTTCAGTCCCCCAGAGTGTAGGAATCAATATCTGTGTGTGCGTGTGTGTGTGTGTGTCAAGACCAGGTCACAGTTAGAGCTCTTGCAGTAACAGTAGGGCTAAACAGAGCCCTGCTCCCAGCAACACTGACAGATGGAGACATTAGCCAGATACCTGTTTGCTACATCGATCACAGTCCATCTCCCTTCCGCCCCTCTGGAACACACACAAACACAGGCACTGCGCACACTCACTCACACACACACACACACACAGCCCCTTGGCCATTGAGGGAACTCATTAACCTCTGGTCTGGTGGAAGGCAGGGGGGTGGAGGACCTCAATAGGGGGCGCTGTGTGTGTGGTGATGAGGATCCTCACCCGAGCTTGTCAATCTGCCAGGTGCTGGGATTTCTTCACCCGCTGACCTGACAAATCTGTCCTCCCGAAGATTAAGAACACACACAAGCACACACACTCACGTACTTACTGTACATAGTCATCTTATTTCACAATGCAACCCAATCCTTGGCATGAATATTGCATGTGTGCTGGGCCTGTGGGTATATTACACATGCAAACATACTGATGCATGCTTACCGGCTACACACCACCCTTGGCTCACACTTAATCCCACGTAGTGTCTCTCTTGCAAAAGTCCTGTCGCAGATAGTTTACAGTAAGTGTGTGTGTGTGTGTGTGGTGTGCATGCGTGCGTGTTTGAAAGGCTATTCCTGGAAAGCCAGCTGCCACTCACGTTACCAAAGCTAACTCAATTATGAAAGCTGCTGCTGAGCTTCCTCAACACACACACACACACACACTAGCACACACACACTAGCACACACACACATGCTCACACACATGCTACACATGCTAGCATACCCACACATGCTTACACACACACTAGCATACCCACACATGCTTACACACACACACACACACATAGGCCAACACACACACACGTTACCACAGACATGCTAACAAACACAAAATGCACCCCTCCCTGAACACACACACACACACACACACACACACACACAGCATATCCTGCCCCCTCCCCAAACACACACGCTAAAACACATCACCAGAGTCATCGCTCAAATGTCCAGCCGAGAAACAAAAGCGTGTTTGTTTTGGGAAGTTCATGTTGGGTTTCTGTGTCTCCGGTCATTTCAGTTTTGTCCGACTGCAGAGCACCAGTCTGGGCCACCCTCTGACCCTGACCCCCAGCCCTCCATGGTCCTCCAGACAGTTCTGTTCCAGCCTGCCCAAGCCTTCTAGGTGTATGTCTGAGTTGGTGACCTGAAGAGTGTGCACAGACACACACACACACACACAGAGAGAGAGACCGTCTCATGGCTGGTGATGATACCCTGGAGTCACAGAAAGGATAATTAGTCTTCATAGCAAGACTACCGGACACTTAGGCCTCAGGGCCCCACTCTCATTACTTATAATTACCTGTTGTTCATTTTGACAACCCTTCTTCAATTGCTTGGGCCGTGTGTGTGTGTGTGTGTGTGTGTGTGTGTAGAAGTATATCGACCTTCTCTAGTGTGTAGAGTGTCAGTCCCCTCCAGATGGATCACTTCCGTTGACCACACACACAACACCACACACACACACACACACACACATGCATGCACTCTCAACCCATCCCGTGCAGTCACACCCAGCCTGCCAGATAAACACTGTGAAAGGACACACTTCGGTGTGTCCCAGCCAGGCTCCTTTCAGCCGGTGCAGCCATTCATCATCCCCCTGTCTGTGGACTCCCAGTCATTGTCTTTTCTGCTACCTTATTCACCAGGAGCCACACTGTCTGTATCTCTCTCTACCTCCTCTCACGTTTTCTTTTTTCAGCTCCCACCTCTATCTTTTTCCTCCTGTCTGTTTCCATCCATCCTACTCTCTGTCTCTCTCTATCTGTCTCTCTCTCTGTCTGTCTGTCTCTGTCTGTCTCTGTCTGTGTCTGTCTCTCTCTCTGTCTGGTCTCTCTCTCTGTCTGTCTCTCTCTGTCTGTCTCTCTGTCTGTCTCTCTCTCTGTCTGTCTCTCTGTCTGTGTCTCTCTCTGTCTGTCTCTCTGTCTGTGTCTCTCTCTGTCTCTCTCTCTTCCTTCCTTCCTTCCTCACCACCACCCCCTTTCTCAGTGAGAGAACAAAGAGGCTGTAGCAAGCTAGCTAGCGTGTGTGAGCACTCTCTGATGTGCAGACAGCTTACACCCCTGCGCTAGCTAACCCAGGAGACCTAGTCTTGTTTAATCACAGAGGCCGGTGGGATGCTAACAGACACCGGGCTATTTAACCCTGCGCTAACGCTAATGCTAATGCTTGCAGTAGCTTATTATAGAGACTAAGGGGATGGTAACATGCACTGGGCTCTTTAACCCGGCGCTAATGCTAATGCTAGCAGTAGCTTATGAAGTCCAGGTGAGGAGACTGAAGAAGCTACACTGTCTTAAAAACAAGATACAATAGAGGGTCGATAACTGTTGGGATGGACAAATGTATTAGCTCACTGTGATTGCTGTGAGTGTGTCTAGGAGCTGTGATGTTGGAGAGCCCATGGCTGTTCTGAAGGGTGGCTTGGAGGCCAGAGACAGATGTTCAGATTTCAACTGTCCTGTGTGCTGTTTCATTGTTTTCACTGGCGTAAGTGTACCATGTGCAGCAACAACAACAACAAAAAAGCGAATTTGCACAGGTGTGAAGCGGGGGGGGGAGTTTCATACAAGTCGGTACCAGTCTAACCCAGATAACTCTCCTGTGCAGGAGTTCATATGTTTTTGTTTAGTTTTTTGTTTTACATTTTCTTATTCTAAAAGTTGTGCTTGTTTTGGCTTGAGTTGGTGTGAGTTCTTTAGACCTGGGAACATCTCACAGGGAACAGGCATGGACAGTGTGTACAGTGTGTGTGTGAGGAGGGGTAGAAGGGGGGCGGGGGGGCGGGTCTTCATAGGCCACCTCTAGGGGCCAGGAGCAGGGTTTTGTTGCCATGGTGAACATGGAATCCAAAATGCAGAGCTCCTCGAAGCCGCCTCATTGGTGGAGAGGCTGTGCATGGGATTGTGATGTGTGCTGTCAACCGGCCAATGGGGCACAGACTGAGCTGGGGCTGTTGCTAAGGGGAGTCGCTTGGAATGGAGTCAGCTGGGTTCTTTCTCTCTCTCTATCCCTCGCTCTCTCACTCACACGGGCGCTCTCTCTCTCTCTCCCCAGTCTGCTGCTCACTCTGCCTTTGCCCTCGTTGACTCCATCCCCCCCCCTCCCTCCATCCCCCCTCCCTCCATCCCCCCTCCCTCCATCCTGTCTCTCCCTCCTTCTTTTTTCTCTACACTTCTACACGTGCGAAGGGGGAAGAGCACATGTTGAAAAATTCACTGAATATTTCATGCAGTTTGCTGTCGGGTGAGAGGGCTGTGGGACTCATACCGGGCCGTGCACAGTGGAAGGTGTGTGTGTGTGTGTGAGAGAGAGAGAGAGACACACACACACACCACACACACACACACAGGGGAATCGATAACAGAAATGGGGTTCTTCTGAAACGGATCCAGTTTGCATGGGGTTGCAAGCTGTCTGCACCCAGAATTGCAGGCACGCACACCCGCACTAATACAAATCTTTAGGCGAGCTCTGGACAGTCAGCTCTCCACATCCTCCCTGCAGCCCTACAGCCACAACAGACTGATCCCCCCCAGATAAGTAGATTATGTGCTACAGTAGGTGAATGGTTGTGGACTATTGTTAGCATTAGCATATAGCACAGCCCAGAGTGCATCGGTATTCAGCTCTGTGTAGAAACTCTTGAGGGATCATACAATGTTGTATTGTTCTGAACGAGACAACTCGACAGAATGGCGTGTTGTGGAGTCTTTTTAGATATGATTAGTCCACGGAGTACGTCACCCTAACTACGCTCTCTCTCTGTCTCTCCCTCTCTCTGTCTCTCCCTCTCTCTGTCTCTCCCTCTCTCTGTCTCTCCCTCTCTCTCCGTCTCTGCCCCCTCTCTCTCTCCCTCTCTCTGTCTCTCTCTCTCCGTCTCTGCCCCCTCTCTCACTCCTCGTCATTTCCTCCCTCTTTCTTTTGAGGCCCTCTTTTCCTCCTCTTCACTTCCTTTTTCCTGTCCTCGCCCCCACATCTTTGTTCCTGCCTTTTATCCCTCTCTCTCTCTCTTTCCATCTCTTATCTCTTTGTCCTTGCCTCCTCTCACAGTTCCGAACTATCTCACATGCTCTCTCTCTCTCTCTCTCTCTCTCTCTCTCTCTCCCCCCCCCTCGTTTCCCATGGCCCCTCCTCGCAGATGTGTGTAATGGATCTATTGTGTGCTGGATGGAGAGAGTCCCTACAGCGGTAGTATTCATTTATGAACCAAACTCCCATTAATGGATCACGGCTACTCTGGCCAATGACATAATCACACACTCTCTCTCTCACACACACACACACACACACACTCTCTCTCTCTGAAATACCCAGCCTCATAATCACATGCACACTGTTTTGACACAACTTCACTAATGCAGTCATGCATATGTAACAGACACACACCCAGCCTCAGTATCAAGCCTGCACACACACACATACACACACACACACACTGTAGCATTCTCCATAGCTGTATCACTTACCACCATGTAATCCTCCCAATCATTTATTCATACAAGGAGGAGGTAAGGAGGGAGAGAGGGAGAAGAGAAAAAAGAGAAGGGTAGAGAATGAGGGAGAGGGAGAGGTTGGTGCTCATCTCTGGAAAACAAAGCAATTAGCGTGGTTATTAGCAGTGTTAGCAGAGTGTTTGTGTCAAGATGGGATGACCGAGATCAAAGCCTCCGAATCGCAGCTGGCTCTTATCTTACAGCCCACTCTCATCTTTATCACCAATGCTGTGTGTGTGTGTGTGTGTGTGTGTGTGTGTGTGTGTGTGTGTGTGTGTGTGTGTGTGTGTGTGTGTGTGTGTGTGTGTGTGTGTGTGTGTGTGTGTGTGTGTGTGTGTGTGTGTGTGTGTGTGTGTGTTACACTGGTGGCAGACACTTGGGTTTGGAAGTGTCTTTATGTCTTGTGTGTGTGTGTGTGTGTGTGTGTGTTTACGCTGTTGGCGGGCATCTCTGTGTGTATGCGTGCATGCAATGTTTGTTTTCTGGATGCTGTTTGGCTAGACTGTAAAACACACCTTCGGCTATCCCCAATAGGATGCTATGCAAACATAAATATAATACAACACACACACACCCCAAATGTCAAGAGCGTGAACGTTTTTTTTCTTTTCACTGAGATGAGGCGTGCCATGCGCTGAAGTTTCAGAATTACATTCCATCCTACACACACACCTCCATTCCACACACACACACACACACACACACATATATTTACATAAACTCACATTAGGCCATTCATTGCACTCCTTTGCAGCAGTAGTGTAGAACATTGGGAAAGGTTCAGACACTATCCAGCACCATCCACACACACACACACACACACACACACACACACACACACAGTAGCAGACATGAGTGCATGTCCCTCCGTGTGGGACCCGGCTAAGACTCGTTTTCTTGTACTTCTTTTCATCTCTTTATTTCCTGGAGAGCAGAATCCCCCTGCTCACACCGGCCCACACTCCTCCCCTGGTCCTCCCCTGGTCCTCCCCTGGTCCTCCCCTGGTCCTCCCCTGGTCCTCTCCTCCTCAGTGGGGGAGACAGTGGGGGAGACAGCTCCCTTATCTGTGTGTCTGTCCCACTCCCCCCTCCCTCCCTTCTCCCTCCCCCATCTCTCCCTTCTCCTCCTCATCTCTCCCTTTCTCCCTCCCTCCATCTCTCCCTTTCTCCCTCCCTCCATCTCTCTGCCTCAGTAAGTGAGAGTGACGGCTTGAAGGGCTCACTCTCAGAACGACAGACGTATTCTGTCCATCCTGCACAGACGAGAGAGAGAGAGGCGTGAGAGGGAGATACTGCAGCCTTGTTCTGGTGTGGGGTAGGGGGGGAGGGGGAGGAGTTAGTTGAAGCATGACTGACCTGCTATTTCAATCTCTCTTTCTTTCACAGTCTCTTCCCCTGTCTCTCTCTCTCTTTCTCTCCTTTCAAATGTTAGTAGGTTTTGTCCTGAAGGTGTGAGTTACTGAAATGCCACACGCATTCTCTCCATATTACATTCCATATTCGTCAATGTTAGTTTCTTAGTGGAGTGTGTGTATGTGTCATGGTATATTTCTGTCACACACACACACACCAGGTTCATGTTCTACTTCAAGTAGGTAGTCGGTCTTTCACTTACTCCGCGAGAGTTATTTATCTGTGGGCGTGTGTGTTTGTGAGAACAGAGTGTGTGTGGGGGTGTTTGTGTCTGCTACAGAAAGGGTTAACTTGCACCCCCACCACATGTAGGATTCTTATTCTTCCTTTCTTCAGCTTTCATTCCCACACACACACACACACTCTCTCACACACACACACACACACACACACACTCACAGATGACTGAGTCTTACTGAGTATGAGCTCATTCAGGTTGTGGTTAATCAATGATCCATAAGCCACTAGCTATGTCACTGGGTGGAAACCAGCTCGTTAAAAACCATGCTGCATGTTTTTAGCTGAGCTCAGTGATAAACTTGCAGATGTAGACCCCCCCCCCCCGCCCCCCGTCTCCCCCTCTAATCTTACTCTCTCTCCATCTCTTTCTGTGCCTGTCATAGAGGCGACCTTATGGCCAATGACCTCATCAATAAGGAGCTCATTTGGGGGTGGGCGCAGGGGGGGGGGGGGGGGGGGTGAGGCTGGACCTTGTGGGGTCAGGAGGGGGGGTAGGGTGTGACCCCACGTTTGGAGGCGGTGGGTCGGGGAGGGGGGGGGGGCGTATGCCTCCATCTTAGGTTACGGTGTATTGAGTGAGCTCTCAGGCTAACTCAGCCATGATCTCCCCACTCTGACACTGCTGCCTCTGTAGCTCTCTGTCCTCGCCATGGAAACCACGCAGGTGTGCGCTCCTATCACACGCACTCATCTCGCTACTCCTTCCTGCCCCCTCCTCCCCAACGCACCTTTCTCCCTCCCTTTCCAGTTCCCCCCTCCTCCCCCTTCCCACCCACTGTCTATTTCCAAACTCATCCTGCTTTATCCTGCTTTATTCTCTCTCTGCCTCCCTCCTTCCCTCCCTCTCCCCTGGTTCAGCGCTCTCATCCGTCCTGTCCGGAGGGAGGTGGAGCAGAAGAGGTGTGGGGGGGGCATTAGACCCTCTGTCTGGAGCCAGCAGTAACCTTACACCCCGACTCACAGGGAGAGGGGAATCAGGGGGAGAGGGGCATGGAGGGAGGGGGGAAGGGACAGGGATCAAGGGAGCGAGGGAGGAAGGGAGGGGGGGAGACAGGAGAGGTAACTTGATCTTTATGATATTAAAGCACACACACACTCCTTCCGTGCGCACACACTCGCAAACTCACTTACCACGACAGATACACAAATTGTCGTTTTTTCTCATGCCAGTGATGTAATCCCCAGGCAACATTGCCATGGCAATTGTCCCCGTGGAAACGTGCTGCGGTGTGAGCGCAAGCTGATTGCATTGTCTAGGCAACTGGAAAATAGTGTTTTGCCAGCTCCGTGCCCCTAGGCTGCAACTGACAGACGGTCTTAGAGGAGGGGGAGAGAGGAAGATAAAGAGAGAGGGAGAGGTGGGAGAGAGAGATAAAGAGAGAGGTGGGGGAGAGATGGAGAAAGAGAGGGAGATTAAGGGAGGGGGCTAAGAGGAGGAAGATGGAGAGGGCAGTAGAGATAAGAGAGAGTAGGGGGGGGGGGGACAAAAAAGGGTTTAGCGGAGCTTTGATGATGACCATTGTCCAGTGAACAGACAACAGAGATCACCTCAGTCCGTTTCTAGAAGATTCTTTCTTCTCTCTACCCTCTACTCAGCGCCCAGCTAGATGTATGGGGAGAGGATTGGATTCATTGAGACTTGTCACTCTCCCAGAATGCCTTGCTCTGAAGCAATTAAATATTGGGAAACATATGAGCACATGAATAAAGTTACTCGAAGAAACAGTTGCTAAAGTATGTGGAACCCAATATGGGTCGGTGTAGGAGGAGGAGGTAGTCTGGATGTGGGGGTAGGAGAGGAGGTAGTCTGGATGTGGGGGTAGGAGAGGAGGTAGTCTGGATGTGGGTGTAGGAGAGGAGGTGGTCTGGATGTGGTGTAGGAGAGGAGGTAGGTCTGGATGTGGGTGTAGGAGAGGAGGTAGGTCTGGATGTGGGTGTAGGAGAGGAGGTGGTCTGGATGTGGGTGTAGGAGAGGAGGTGGTCTGGATGTGGGTGTAGGAGAGGAGGTAGTCTGGATGTGGGGGTAGGAGAGGATGGTAGTCTGGATGTGTGTGTAGGAGAGGAGGTGGTCTGGATGTGTGTGTAGGAGAGGAGGTGGTCTGGATGTGGGTGTAGGAGAGGAGGTGGTCTGGATGTGGGTGTAGGAGAGGAGGTAGTCTGGATGTGGGTGTAGGAGAGGAGGTAGTCTGGATGTGGGGGTAGGAGAGGAGGTGGTCTGGATGTGTGTGTAGGAGAGGAGGTGGTCTGGATGTGGGTGTAGGAGAGGAGGTGGTCTGGATGTGGGTGTAGGAGAGGAGGTGGTCTGGATGTGGGTGTAGGAGAGGAGGTAGTCTGGATGTGGGTGTAGGAGAGGAGGTAGTCTGGATGTGGGGGTAGGAGAGGAGGTAGTCTGGATGTGGGTGTAGGAGAGGAGGCAGCATTGTCTGCTGTCGGTCAAGGATCATTACCATGGACCAGATGTGTCAAGTGTTCCTTGGACAACAATGGGCTCCCTGGGGCCTGCAGACCAGCCCCGGGGCCTGGTGATCTCCTTACAGCCTGGGGTTTTCCTATGTGCTGCGGCCCCCGCGTGTGTCCTGGCCCTGGGCCAGAGCTGCCAGCCTGCCTGCCCCCCCCCTCCATCCCACCCTGGGCCTGGCTCCACTCCCCTGGGTGTCCAACAAAACTGGGCCATATCCAGATCTATCTCTTTTGCCTCCTCTCTCGCTCCTTTTCTCTTTTAATTCCTCTCTCTTTTCTTTCCTTCTTTTCCACTTCGTCACTTCCTTTTTCCTGTCCTCTGCCTCTTCTCTTTGTTCCTGCACCCATCCAACTCGCTCTTTCTTTCTTCCCCTCTCTCCCTCTCGCTCTTCCCCTCTCTCCCTCTCGCTCTTCCCCTCTCCCTCTTGCTCTCTCTTGCTCTCTCTTGCTCTCTCTTGCTCTCTCTCTTTCTTACCGTTTCTTCATCCTGTGCCTGATATCCCTCCATTGTTCTCCCTCTGGCTCTTCCCTGCATGCTCAAGGGCTTCCTGCTCCTTTCACCCCCATACTGTACACACACACACACACACACACACACACACTCTCTCTGTTCTCAGTATTTCCTCTCTATGAATCTGCAGACTTGGAACTATGTCTTTCAAGATAACCTCCCCCTGCATTCAAGCACACACACACTCTTTCTCACATTTACACACACACACACACACACTCTCTCTCACCACCACCCCTACCCCGTCCCCCAACGCCGGTGTGAGGCAGGCTGATTGCGCTCCTCGTCGCCGTGTGTGGCCTCCACATCAAGCCGTCCCCGCTAACCGCCGGGGTCTCATAAAGGCTCCGGTTAGCGCGCTAGGCTAGCGTTAGCTGCACCAGGCACCAGGCTGATCCGTCCACACCTCTCCTATCCTACCACCCACTGTGAGGCCAGCCCGGCCCAACCGGGAGGCCTCAGGGTGGGCTAGCCCTGCTCCCAGCCCTGGGTGGGTCTGTGGAGGGATGTGTGGTCCCCCTCACTCTCCCTGTCCCCTCTCTCTGTCTCTATGTCTCTCCCTCTCTCTCTCTCTCTCTCTCTCCATGGTGTTTCAATTACCAGCCTGCCTGTCACCCTGCCTCCCCTAATGATGCTTAGCCACAGACTTCACACGTGTGCAGACCGTACACACTCGCACACACACACACACACACTCACTCGCGCACACACACACACACACAATGACTGTGGTGTGAAACACACACACTGTACTGAATATACTTATTTGAACTCACACGTTCATATATGAACTGACACGTTCACATGAGTATAGAGGGAAAGGCTGTCAGCAGCTTTCCATGGATTCTGTCTCACTGGTTTTATACAATGGAACTTGATGTCTGACTTCACTACCACTATACAGCTCTGGTTCAGTGGCCACGCGCACACACACACACACACACACACTCTCATCTTCACGCTGAGGTTTAGCCCTCTTTCAGACACAAACACAAACAGTAGCATAGGCAAAGCTGCTGACTTTACATTCCTGCACTGTATGCTTTGGCTTAACGTGTGCGTGTGTGTGCATATGTGTGTGTGTATGTGTGCGTGTGTGTAGGTGTGTGTGCATGTATGTATGTGTGTGTGTGTGTGTGTGTGTGTGTGTGCGTGACTCCTCCTCTGTCATACAGAGTTCCAGCACCATATTGGAATGATTTTAAATTCCCCCTGTGTCTTAGCTTTCCTTAGTGTGTGTGTGTGTTTGTGTGTGTGTGTGTGTGTGTGTGATCGAGACAGAGGTAGACCCCATGAACTTGCCTGACCGCTAGAATCGAGACCTCCTCATTCCCCTCTCCCCTCTCCCTACCCTCTTAACCCCAAACCCCGCCAACCAATTAGCCTGTACTCAGCTTACTGACACACTATAAACACACACACAGACAACCTCTCTAACGACCTGGCTTTGGTTTGTTTATAGATTCAGTTGAAGTGATGTCCGCCCAGCGGCCCCTCATGGTGCTGTGTTGGACAGACTGTGCCCAGCGGCCCCTCATGGTGCTGTGTTGGACAGACTGTGCCCAGCGGCCCCTCATGGTGCTGTGTTGGACAGACTGTGAACAACACAGTTGTGCTGTGGCGGTCTGGGATCACACTTGTCCTGCTGGACTCCAGGCTGACCTGGAGGCAGTTCTGAGGCAGTTCTGAGACTGAGGCAGTTCTGAGACTGAGGCAGTTCCAGAGACTGAGGCAGTTCCAGAGACAGCAGACTCACTCAGTTATTAAGGAGACAGGAGAGCAGATTAAGTCTGTTGAGGAGATAGAGTAGAGACTGATGGGGACTGCATGTATCTGCATCAAGGGCATAGTGACCTGAATAGATAGACTGTTGTGTGTGTGTGTGTGTGTGTGTGTGTGTGTATAAAGGGGGGGTTGGTAATCTTTATAATTCTACATGGTGTTTGAAGTCAAAGTTTGGAGCCGACAGAGGAAAAACTTCAAAAGCGCATCTACCCCCCCGCCTTCCCCTCTCTCCCTCTCTCTGTCTCCTTTCCTCCCTCCCTCCCTAATTCCCTCCTTCCCTCCCCTCTGTCTCCTTTCCTCCCTCCCTAATTCCCTCCCCTCTCGGTTTCTCTCTGATCTTATGTGAGGAGCACGGGAGTGTCCTGTAGATGAGGCAGGGCAAGAGATTAGACATGCTGACGCCCCTCACACACACACACACACACACACACAAAGAGCCTGTTTCTCATCCCCCCACCTCAGATGGAAACAAATGCATGGAGTACACGTGTGTGTGTGTGTGTGTGTGTGTGTGTGTGTGTGTGTGTGTGCGTGTGTGTGTGTGTGTGTGTGTGTGTGTGTGTGAACGTTTATCGTATTGAGGTGGTTCTGTCATTGTTTTCAACATCACTCTGTAATAGTGTTTGACACCAGACTATTTTTACCCCAGTGGCAGATCCCTGAACCCTCCAGGCTGACTCACCCACACCACAGGCCAAACACCAAGGGTGTGCACACGCTGGAGGACTCACATGGGCTTGCAGAAACCCTCAAACACACACCGCCAAAGTTTCCAACTGTCTGTTTGTTGGCCGTTGCCGTGTGTGTGTGGATCACATGCTCAGAGGCTCAACAGCTGCATGTGGTTTGTGTTTGTGTATCTGACAGCAGCTGGCCTCTCCTCCTCCTGATCCCCCTCCTGATCCTCCTCTCCTCCTCTCTTGTGCTCCTCTCGATCTCCTGTCCTGTCTTGCTCCCCCCCCTCTCTCTCCTCTCCTCTTCTCCCCCCATCCCTCTCTCCTCTTCTCCCCCCCATCCCTCTCTCCTCTTCTCCCCCCCATCCCTCTCTCCTCTTCTCCCCCCCATCCCTCTCTCCTCTTCTCCCCCCATCCCTCTTCTCCCCCCATCCCTCTCTCCTCTTCTCCCCCCCATCCCTCTCTCCTCTCCTCTTCTCCCCCCATCCCTCTCTCCTCTTCTCCCCCCCATCCCTCTCTCCTCTCCTCTTCTCCCCCCATCCCTCTTCTCCCCCCATCCCTCTCTCCTCTCCTCTTCTCCCCCCATCCTGCCCCCCCCCTGCCCTGTCTGGAAGGCCAGGGAGCCCTCCACATCCGCCAGCTATCAAAGCACTGACCAGATGACACACACACACACACACACATACCACATTCACCCACATGTATACTACTTCTTTTGTATCTCGAGCTAAGAGGAGCCAGATGCGCACTAACAAATGCACACGCACGTGGCTGCGTTTTCGGTTGTGGGGGGGGCGGCACCCCCGATGGGTGTGCGCTGATGTGTGTTCATCTGTGTGTTTGTGTGTGTGTGTGTGTTGTCTCATGGTCACGGAGCCCAGTCTTCAGTCTAAACCTCCAGTCTCTCTGTGCTGACTCAGCTGATCCTGAGCGTTTAACAGGGTCTGTATCGCAGATCCGGCAGCGTTTAATAGGGTCTGTGTGTTTTCTGGGCTCAGGTTCAGAGCCCACTCAGCCAACAAGTCTCAAACAGGGTGTGTGTGTGTGTGTGTGAGAGAGAGAGAGAGAGAGAGAGGGAGAGAGAGACAGACCTCATGCCCAGTCTCAGTGGTATTGGAAGTGTATATGATACCAATTTGGCAGGAAAGCCATTACATTCTATACACTGCTCCACTCAACAATATTTATGTGGCTGCTTTCTATAAGAACTGTGTGTGCGTGTGCGTGCGTGTGTGAGCGCGCGTGTGTTGACATTGTCTCTCATTGCTGGTTCCCAGAAGGTTGATGAATAAATCAAGGCGTGACGTCCGCCCCTGTGCGCCGCCCCTGTGCGCCCGTGTCTGCTTGCCAGACAGCGACCCGACACAGAGTCTAAACACAGAGTCACACACTCACAGCCACACACACACACGATCACGCACCCACACTGACACACAATCATACTCTCACACACAATCTTAACTCAAACACGCACATTAACAAACAATCGTAATCACACGTACACACACACACACACACTCTAAACTCTCACACGCCATCATCACGCACTTCTTACAACCATGCACATATACACAGTTTCACACATGAACTGTACACTCTCACAACTCAGCCTGCCCTAGTCTTACCCCTCACCAACAATATCCTTCTTTCACTGTTTCACTGACACACACATTATTGTACACACACACACTTTGTTTTACATTACCACAGACACACACAGAGACTCTTGTCTCTTCTCACACCCACTTGTTTGGGGATCTGTATAATGTTAGCTTTTTATTCTTCTCCTGCCTACAATTCTGTGTGTGATGTGTGTGTGTGTGTGTGCGTGATGTGTGTGTGTGTGTGTGTGTGCGTGATGTGTGTGTGTGTGTGTGTGCGTGATGTGTGCATGATGTGTGATGTGTGCGTGATGTGTGTGTGTGAGTGAGAGAGCAGCCTCCACAGCTATGTGGTGGTAGTGCAGAACAGCCGTCAGGTCCAGAGGAGGACGAGGACATACATGTCTACATGTCCATTTGCAGACTGGGTGGCTTACAGCATCTATACCTAGATGGAATGAATCGTACTAAGATACTAGGTTTCAGACATCCAGATGCTCACTCACAAACACACACACACACACGCTCAGAGCGTTGGTCTTAGCAGCCGGTCAAAGGTCAGAGTTCAAGGGGGAGGAGCCATGGGGATGAAAGGGCTGGCTACTGCCGGGGTCACAGAGTTCAACCTGCCAGGGGTCACAGAGGTCAACCCCACGGCCATGCCTCTGCACGTGTCCCAAGCAGGTGTCCTAGCAACCAGGCCGGGGGAGGGGCAGCTGTGTAAACACGTCTCTGCCCATGTTTAGCAGCAGCGCACGCACACGCACACACACACACCGAAATGCACGCAGTACGAATACACTCTGACAAATACTTGAAGACTCCGTGACGCACTATCACACTGCGGGTGTAGAATGTAGACGGGGGGGGGGGGGGGAGCCCCCTCTTTGATGCGGGGTTGTCTTGAGTTCACGCAGGGAGGACAGGAGGATGACGAGGTGTAAATATGGAAGGTATTCTCCCTGCCGCCCCAGACCCGGCCCCGCCGAGGGTCAGCTGTGGTTCACACACGGCACACTTCAAAGCTGACCGCACGCACGCACGCACGCAGGCATACAAAGCTGAGGAGAAATGAATTATTGAAATGAACCAGGTCTAGATCGACTTTACAATCACGGAACGCCCCGAGGCACTTCCATGATATGCTTTTCAATGTAGGAGAACGTATCCACACACAGACACACACACACACACACGTACACACACGTACACACACACGTACACACGTTTTAGCCCCCCCATTGCTGTGGAAGGTAAGCCCTGTCTCACTCATCCTCTCCTCATTGATTAGTTGGGTTAGAGAACGTGGGAAGGCTTCCGTTTCCTTAGCCTCACTGTGAACTATCACACAGCACTGACAACAGGGAAGTGTGCGAAAGAGTGTGTGCGATTTGAAAGAGTGTGTATATGTGTGAGAGAGATGGAGAAAGGGAAGGGGCGGAGGCATGGACAGAGAGTGAAATGAAAGAAAACTAATTAAAGAAAGTGGAGTTTTAATTGGGAGTTGCTGCTGGTTGGGAATTGTGATTCCAGAAGGAATAACCATCCCAGGTGTTTTGGGAAATAGGAGGAGGAGGAGGAGGAGGAGGAGGAGGAGGGCGTCTGTACAGAACTAGGTCTCTATCCTCCATATGGTGTTTCTCCCATTCTGCCCCCACCCCCTCCCTCTACATTGCTGTCTTTCTGTACATCCCTATTTGCATCTCTGTTCAACCGCCTTTCGCAAGCCTGCGAGTGTTTTGTGTACGTGCAAAAGTTAGGACAACATGGGTTCTGTCTGTGTGTGTGTGTCAGAGTCTTGGCGTGCCACAGTGCTGCTACAGTCAAAGTGACGAGTCTAAAAATAACTTGTTGTAAACCCACTCACCCCTCCCTCACCCCCTGGACCGGATAGCACCCCCCCCCCCCCCTGGAACGCTCCACCCCATCCTGAAATGCAAGCTGTTCCTGTTGTACATTCCACATGCTGCAAGAACTAACCAACTCCCACAGAAAGGGGGGACGGGGGGGTTGTCCTGGAGAAGCCTCCATGAGTAGGAATAGTTTGGTTCGTTCAGACATGGAGGACTGTTCTGTCACACACAGGTGGGTGTGCCCCAAGGCTGTGTCCCGAGGCCCATCTTTTTCTCCTTTGTTTGTGTGTTAGTGTGTGTGTGTGTGTGTGTGTGTGTGTGGCCGCAGGCTGTTGTCAGGCAGATCAGGAAGCTGAGTTAGCCCAGCTGTCTGTACCTACATACCTCCTTCAAGGAAAAAGGGGAGGAGAAGAAACAGGGGAGCACATTCCTCAACACACAAAACATGTCCACCCGGGGAACTGCAAGCCCAGCAAGATTCACACTCTCTTAACTCCTCCCAATGAGACTTGGAACTACTTTTACTCTCTCTCTCTCTCTCTCTCTCTCTCTCTCTCCTCCCATCTCCCTCTCTGTTGTTCTGTTTCCTTTAGTACGCAGACTTCCACCTTCCAAATACAAAACAAGACCTGTTCCCCCCTCCCCCTCCGCTTGTCTCCTAGCCTACTGGCAGACTCTTGGAGATAATCTGGGGGAGAATTCCAGGAAGGCTGGAAGCAAGGGATTATTCTAAGAGGGAAATCCTGAAAGATGGAATATTAAGGATTTATCTGAAATGTTTATGGCTCCTTCTGAGCTTGCTGTTATTGTGACACGAACCGCCTGCTTCTCTCAAACATTGTATTTTGCATACACACACACACATTTAGATCAACACACACACACACACACACAGTCCGTCTAAACAGGAAATGCTTGGCCCCTGTCTTCCGATTGGTCATTGTTGTGGAGGCTTTGGGAGAGAGGCTGTCTAAAGATACTCACACACTGTTTAATAGACAGTAGCAGATGTGGGTTTAGCTGGTTAAATCAAGCGTTTGTTTGGAGACAAACATGTTTTGGGAGGTAATCCTGGCATGCTCCAGATTGGTCTGGACGTCTAGGTGTTTGTCTCGCTGCTTTGGGGGTTTACGTGTGTGTGCACCTAGCTGGTGTGCCATGTTGCACGCGTTTGCATCATACTGACCTGTTTGTCTGGTTAGCAGATTTGTTGTTTTGTTGCGGCGTACGTCTGTGGGTGGGTGTGTGTGTGGGTGTATATGTCATAAGTAACTGGATGTATCATGTGTGTGTGTGTGTGTGTGTGTGTGTGTGTGTGTGTGCTCCTCCTCCTCCTCCTCGCCTGTCAGTCTGAGTCTTGGCTGCCTTAGTGAAGAGCATAATGACCCTGACTGGCTGTCTCTCCTACATGAGCTGTAATCACCAGCTCTCTTGGGGTATTCATTATCTGTGTGTCTGTTGTTCAACTACCAGTGGAGAGAATGAAAGGTTGTTGCCTCCTTGTCCTGTAGGTAGTTGGACTCCTCACTCACTCTCTATGTCTCTCTCTCTCTCTGTCTCTCACACTCTCTCTTTCTCTCAGCAGCCAGTCCAGAAACTGGTTGGTCTGCTCTGGTCCCAGTCATGATTTAAGTTATGTGATTTCAAATGTGTGTTGTAGATGCTGGGTGGTTGTATGTGCGTGTGGTCTCTACATAATGTGTGCTTGTGTTCCAGGTCCAGCCTCTATCCTCCCACACTGGAACACACCCACAAACACAACTGCTGGGCCTCTGCAGGTGAGACAGGGAGAACAAGTTTGTGTGTGTGTGTGTGTGTGCGTGCGTTGATAATCGATGCACTGCTCGGTCGCCTGGATGAGCCAGACGTTGGAAATGGTCTGAGAGTCCCCTGTGGAAACATGATACCCACCAAACACTCTCTCTCTCTGTCTCTGTCTCTGTGTGTGTGTCTGTCTGTCTCTCTCTCTGTATGTGTTTGTGTGTCTGTCTCTCTGTCTGTCTCTCTGTCTCTCAGTCTGTCTCTCAGTAGACACTCACAAGCACTCACACTCATGATGACTCGCTTGCAAACCACGCTGTGAGCCTCTTAAACACACTCACACACACACACGCTTCACCATCACCACTCCCACACCTGCTGGGGGAGAAAGCTGAGCTCCTCTCTGCCTCAACTGGGGGGATGAAAGGAGGAGGATGAGGAAGGGATGAGGGAAGAGGAGGAGGAGGAAGAGATGAGGGGAGAGGAGGGATAAGAGGAGGAGGAGGAGGGGTGAGTCTTTCACGCAGAAATGTACTCGGCCTAACAGGAGGAAGGAGGGAGGGAGGGAGCGAGCGAGAGGGACAAAGAAAGAGAGCAGATAAAGAAGAAGATGGAGGCAGGGGGGAGAGATGAAGAGTGATAGCCAACTCTGCATGCTACTGTCACCTCTCCCCTCTTCCTTTCTCTCTCTCTCTCTCTCTCCCCCTCTTTGTGAACAGATGGGCGGAGGTATCAGATTTTAATGAAAGCCAAAAGAAAAGGGTCCATAAAAAGCCCATGACCAAAACACACACACACACACACACACTGTATATAAGGAAACACTACCACATGCAGCTACAGTAGCTTTACATCCACACAACAGCACTGCATGTCTGCTGCCAATGACAGGCCCACACTTACACACACCTACACCTACACACACACCTACACTTACACACACACACACACACACACACCTGAGCATTCTATTGCAAAGTGGAGCATAGAGTGTGAATCCTGAGAGCCAGCCATGGTTAAGCTTGAATACAGTGAAGAGACCAGTGAATAGGAGGAAGACGGATGAAAAGATGGTAGAGGAGCAGAGCGATGCATCAGAATAGAAGACATTGAACCTAAGGATCTCTGCGCAGAAAGAGGGAGGTGTTCCGATCTTCAGAGTTCAGCTATGCCGCCGTCAGTCTGGCAATTTGTCCTGATTGTGAATTCATCATATATAATGATAGATGTTATCTCTCTCCTCTTATTCCCCTCGCTTTGATTTGGTCTTTCATATCAGAGAAAGAGGGAGACAATCTTGATGGCTTGGAGAAAAGGGGAGGGGGGGAGGGAGACAGAGAGGTGTCAAGAGATATGGCTGTTTCCACTGTTAATTGAACACAGCTGTAACTCGTTAAACAGTAATTGCCAATTAATCAGACGCCATATTCCCGCTAGAGTATATCTTTTTAAAAGAGAACATGAACAATATGGGGCCTACAAAAATTATGATTTGGGAGGAGTCGTGAATAATTTAACGTGTCACAAGGAAAGACCTTTAGAACCTTCTTCCACTTCCACTTTGTTCTATCTGTAAATCTACCACTCTACTTTCCACTTCCTCCTTTCATTTTTCCTCTCTGAGGAGCGGGGGGGATTTCAAGAGGAAATGTTGCGGGGGGGGGGGGGGGGGAAGGGGAAGGGGAAGGGGGAGAGGAAAAGAGGTGAGCTGGTACTACAGTATATACAGACTACTGACACCAATGGCCTTGTGACAAGATTCCAGTACAGGTGTGTTTAGGTGTGGCACAGAGCATGTATGTGTGTTATTTGTGTGCATGGTGGAGTGTGTGTGTGTGTGTGTTTACTCATGGGTGTGTGTTTGTGTCTTTGGATCCAGTGTGTCTGGCTTCGTCTTATATAACTGTACTGATTACAGCACTACTGATAACACTCCAGGCTCACTGACACACATTATCCCTCACTTCCTCTCTCTATCCATTCTCTCTCTCGCTTTCTCTCTCTCTCGCTCTTTTTCTCTCTCTTTCTCTCTCTATGTCTCTCTCTTTATCTCCCCGTCAAATTCTTGGCTCCAGCCCAAATGTATTCTCCCTAACCCTCTCGGCCCTTCTCACTGCTCTCCCCCAATCCTTCCACCGCCTCACTCTCTCAATGCCCTCTTTTTCTCAGCCTCTCTCTCTCCATCTCTCCTTCCATCTCTCTCTCTCTCTCTCTCTCGGGTCTAACTGGAATATTACAAAAGCTCTTGCAAATTGGCTCAGGGCCAAATCTACACAGCGATAAATCAATACAGTGAAAATTACGTAATGGAGCCAGCCAAGTCACAGAGCTGACTGGCCCAATCACATGTGGGGTCTCTCTTCTGCTGGTGCTGCCTTACTTCTCTCTGTCTCTCTATTGCTCTCTCTATTTCTCCGTCTCTCTCTCTGTATCTCTCTATTGCTCTCTATTTCCCTCTCTCCCCCTTTATCTCTCTCTCGCTCGTTCTATTTTTGCCTCCCATGAAAACCACACTCGTGTTCATTCACCCCTCACAGAGAATCACGGACCCCCCCCCCCCCCCCGGTTTTCATGTTTTGCTGAAGTGGGATAGAGTGTTTAGGAGTTTCAATCCTAGAGGAATCCTATAGCTCACGGTCTACAGTGTGGTCAGAGAGTACAGTGATTTTAGCTGGAATTTCCATCCTGTCACCCCCTCTTTCCTCTTTCCTCTCTCTCTGGTTCTGTCTTTCCAATGGTTCTCTCTTTTCTGGTATTCTGTCTCCTAACACGTGGCCAGCGATGTGTGTGTGTGTGTGTGTGTGCGAGTGTGCCTGTGCACCCAACACCAACACACCCACACACACACACAACAATAGTCATAGTTTTATTGTTCTGGTCGAGGGGTCCTCTGTCTCCCTGAACATCAGTGGAGTTGAGACCGTGTTCAGTAGCTCTGCCTGACACAGATGGCTCTTTCATCAACATCTGAGCAAACCAAAGAGAGAGAGAGAAAGAGAGAGATAGACGGAAAGAAAGAGAAAGGGAATGAGTCTCCTTCCGCTCTCCAATCCCATCTGTTTGACACAGAGGAAGGTGAAGGGAGGGAGGGAGGGAGAGAGGGGGGCAAGAGAGGGAGGGAGAGAGAAGGGGAATGGGCGAATGAGAACGAGGCCAGGGCAGGCTGTGGGAGGAGAGCAGAGGGGTGAGGAGGGATGGGGGAGGGGCTGTTTAGAGAGAGGCAGGCTGGGGGGTTGGGCTCTGAGGCTGTGTGTGTGTGTGTGTGTGTGTGAGAGAGAGAGAAAGAGAGAGAGAGAAAAAAGAGAGAGTGTGTATGCTCTGCTCCTTTCCTTTCTTTGTTTGACTACTGAGTGGAAAAAAGGGAGACAGAGAGAGTGTGTGTGAGTGAGAGAGAGGAGGGTGAGTGTGAGAGGAGAGAAAGAGAGGACAAGGAGATTCAAAGCCAGAAGCACACACTTTTTTGGGAGAAGACAAAGGAGTATTCTCTTTGTAAAAAAATATATATATTTTTGAAAAAATAACTGCATGCTTTTGACACCAGTGTCAGATTTAAATCTGATGTGTGAGTGTGTTTATGTGCATCTCTCCGGCTGGCTGTGTGTGTGTTTGGAGGGGTGAAGGGGGGGCAGCCTTCTCCCGGCCCCCGTCTGATTTAAAGGGAAAGAGAGGACACACAAAGCTTGGAGCGCTAGCTAAGCAGACAGGCAAAATCTGCTGAGCTAGCCTTCGCCGAACCTAAAACACAATCTGGATATTACCATCGTCAACCTCTCACCCCCACACACCCACACAACACTACCTAACCCCCAACCCACGGTAAGAAACCTTTCTCTTTCTACACGACACCGCTAACAAAGGTGACGGTTTGTTAGCATGCTAGCTAGGTGTGCAGGCAGCATTAACCGGAGAAAGTTCGCTATGGTAGGTGTAGTAGAGCAGGGTTAAATAATGCTAAGCTAACTCTAGGCGTGTGGAATGCAGCACAAAGGAAGATTGTGCTACAGCTGGGCTGGACTCGACTGTTTATGTTGCTGCTGCTGCTGCTGTCACCGGCGCTAGTGGTTTATGCTCTCCCCTCTCTCCGCTTGTTCGAGAAGACACAAAAGTAGTTTATTTATTTTTCTTCCTTCCTTCGGTCTCTCTCTCTCTCTTGTTTCTCTCTTTCTCGAGCAGTCAGTGGAACTCATTGGTGATTTAAATGCCAGCTTGCACAAAAGGCTACTTCTCTCTCACACACACACGTTGTCTCCCCCTCTCTATCCCCACTTTCTTTTTTTCTTTTCTTTAGGTCTTTCTCTAATGTGTAGCCAACACACAGCTGATGTTGCTTAGTAGGCCTACATATCTGCTGAAACGCTGCACAAGCAATAACCAAACCTACCTATCCATTGTCTCTAAACAACAGAGGAATTGAGTATTAAACAGTGGATTTGGACATTTAGTAATCAAATTGTGTGAGCATTGGTGGTGGTGTTGCTGCTGCTGCTGGTGTTTTGAGTTGTGCCATGGATTTGTGGTTATGTGACCAGTATATGGTCGCATAACAGATGATTGTGCCGGTGTGTTTTGGTGTGTATGTACTCTTCTACATGTCACGGTCATCTTTACCATGTAGAAAGGAATCTTTTAGATGTGCGTGTGTGTGTCTGACTATGAAAAGGATGTGTGAGAAACTGAACACTTGTGCCGGCTTTTGCCTGGAGCTGTGGGTGAGTCTGCACACGTGTGTGTGTGTGTGTGTGTGTAATGTTCCCAGTCCTCATTAAGTCTTTGCCCCTGTCTACACCTATCCAAACACCATGAGGGAAACAGTCTCTGTAGAGCCTGCTACTTCTGAACACCGAGTCTCACACACACACATTTAGGAAGCTCCAAATCTCTCCCTCTCCCCCCGCCCCCCGTGTCACTATTTGCAATCTACCCTCCTCCTCTGTCCTGAGGGAATTTCCTCTTACCCCCCCTCCTTTCTTCCTTCCCTTCGTTCTCCCCCCTCTTGCTCCAATCTCTTAATTCATTAGCACCGGAAGACCATCCTTTATTTCTTCCCTTCTTTTTGTCCAGTTTCCTGCCTGTGGCCAATGAGAGCGCGGCAGGCACGGTTCACCCGGGGTCGGATGCAGTGTGCCGGAATAAACCTGCAGCGGCTAGCCGGGCTGTCGCTAAACTAGGCTAGCTGACGTAGCGTCTCTCAATAGGAAATATCATATAAGAGGCTATGCTAACAGGCTATGCTAACAGGCTACGCTAACGTGACTGGTGGACAGCTATCACTGTCTGGTGATTAGGGTGTTGTAATGGGATTTTTTCCCCACATATTTAGGTATTTTCTATCTTTCAATCTTCCACTTTCTTTGTCCGTTTTTTTTGTTTCTCCTATTGATGTGTTGTTCTTCTCCACTGCTGGACTGGTAGATTAGAGCTGATGATGATGATGATGATGACAGTTGACTGCTGAGGATGTCCTTGTAGAAACAAACCATTTCCTGCCTTGCTCGCCATTTTCACACCACACTGCACTGTGTGTCTCCCTTTTTTCCCCTGATGGTCGTCTGTTCCTCTGCAGATGTGCACACACGGAAGTGTGTGTGTGTGTGTGTGTGTGTGCATGCCTCCCCCAGCCTCCAGGGCAGTCCCCCATGGCTGAAGGGGGGGATTGTGCATTCATTGGAATGGAGACTGTGATGGCGGGGGGTGGGGAGACGGGAGAGAAGGGGCGGGGGGTGATTGAGTGTGTTGCCTGGAGAAGAAAGGGAGACAGAGGGAAGAGAGAGAGAGAGAGGGGGAGGGAGGGAGGGAGGGGGGAGTGCTGCCTGGTTGTGCTTTAGGAACAGGAGGAGGAGGAGGGAGGAGAAGATAAGCAGACGAAGGGAGGTGAGGAGACTCCAGGTGGAGGTAGGAGGTGGCTGGCGCCTGGCCTGGGGAGAGAGGTCGGTCAGGGGGTGGGGTGGGGGCAGGGGGTGATAGGGCCGGGGGGGGGGGGGGGGGGGTTGAGGGGCAGATCAGCAGAAAGCTCAGGGCCTGGTTAATGGGTCTGGTTTTAGGAATGGAGAGGGGAGGGGGTGGGTGGGTTGGAGGAAAGCCAAATCCACGTGCCGCCATCAACTGACTTCTGTGTTTGTTCAGGTTAGTCCAGATTTGGGACGGAGACACACAGAGAGAGAGAGAGAGAGAGAGAGAGAGACACTGAGACACTGCCAGAGTTAGAGACAGAGATTGTGTGTGTGTGTGTGTGTAAGAGAGAGATGTAATAGTAGAGAAATAAAGAGAGGAAGAAGAGACATTTGGACGGAAAAGAGACACAGACGTTGTTTTTAGTGTGATGGAGACCGAGAGGGATTTGTTGATTTAAGTAAATTAGTTCCATTTGCTGAGCTCACAAGCAATGTCTCCACACACACAGGCACACGCACACACAATCATTAAACATCAAAGTTAGGTTGGGTGTATCTGTGGGTGTGTTTATTTTTGTATCGGTTGACTTAAATGTATGACAGGGTTATGTGTTTATGCGAGCGAGTGTACTGTCAATGATTATGGTAAAGGTTAACAGCTCAACAGGTTTTTTTTAGTTGTTTTGGTTGCATTATGTGTGTGTGGAGGGTTGATAAAAACGTTGTGTGTATCAATAGGGAGTGTCCCCGTAGGTCATGTGAGAGAGAGAGAGAGAGAGAGAGAGAGGGGAGAGAGAGGAGAGAGAGGAGAGAGAGAAGGGGAGGAGGGAGTGAACCTAACCTTGGCCTCAAATTGGAACAGAATCAAGGAGCTATAAAACACACACGCACACAATCTCTACCTCCTCTCTCTCGCTCTCTCCGCCCCCTCTACCTCTTTTTTCTCTCTCTCTGCCTCTCTCTCTCTCTCTGACTCTCTCTGCCTCTCTCTGCCTCTCCAGTCCTGGGTTCTCTCCTCTGTGACAGAGAGGGTGCAGCTTTGATGTGTGTGTGCTTTCGTTCCCCTCTCACTTAGTTTCACGGCAGGGCAGACCAGCACAAACCACATTGCTGTGGCGTTTGTGTGTTCGGGCTTGTATGCACGAACGTGTGTGCGTATGTTTGTGTGTTTCACCTGTACTCATTCAGGAGACTAAAGTGTCTGTGTGTGTCTGTGTGTGTGTGTGTGCGTGTGCGTGTGCGCGTGCGCGCGCGTGCATGATGCAATACAACACGTCTCCTGCAGATCGCACGCCACAGTTGATGTATTGCCTAAGTGTTGTCGACGAGCGTTACCAAGTCACCAACATAGCGGTGACTTGGTCAACCTGGAGCGAATCCTCCCTGTCAAGGAGAAACACACACGCTCGCACGCATGCTCTGCTGTTCCTGCACACACATCAGGTTCGCCATCTGGCCCTCCCCCTCTACGCACATGACCTCTAGCTGACCCCTGCAACCCGGGTCACCTCTATTGATCCAGCCCATTGGCTTACAGTATTGGATTAACCCTATTAGGTTGCACCAAGCCAAAGGGGGGGATGGAAAGGAGGAGAAGAGAGGGGGATGTTGGCAGTGAGGTCGATGGCAGTGATTCAGATGGAAGGAGAGGGGGGGAGAGGGGGTGCCATGTCATGTGACCTGTGTTGCAAGTCACATGTCTGTCAGCTTTTTTGCGCTGTGTGGGTGCGTGCTAGTTACGTTGATCTCAGAACACAACGACGTTGTGATGTTTCTCCTCCTCATGTCCTCCTCCTCCTCGCGTCTCTCTCCCGCTCTTCTCCAATCCTCTCCTGTTTTCTCCTCTCTTGCTCTCCTCTCCGCCAATCCTCTCTCCTATCTCCTCTCTGCATCTCTCCTCCTATCCTGCTCTCCTCCCCCCTCTCTCTCTCCATATTCTATCTCTCTCTCTCTCTCCCCCCCCCCCCCCCCCCTCAACCCAGGTGTGCTCCACTGGGTCTCCCTGACTACAGCAGCTTGTCTAACCCAGTTCCACACTGCACTCTGACCCTGACACTAGTGTAAGGAGCCTGATAACACTGTGTGTGTGTGTTCGGGTGACGCAACTCCCATCGCCCTGGTTACTGTATCCGTAGTGGCGACGCACGTGGTTGGCGCCAGGCTGTCAGGGCGCCAGGTAGAGGGCTGTGTTTTGGGAGCTCTAGTTGTGTAGTTCTATTGTTTATGGTACTTGGTTCAGATTAGTGACAATAGGGATTACCTGTTTGGATTATCTGATGCTGTTGTTCTATTGTTAATGGTTTAGTTCAGACATGTAGGTAAGGTGTGTGTGTGTGTGAAGGAGGGAGGGAGGGGCATTCCAGTTGGTTGCACGTTTACTAGGGTTTCTGTGTGTGTGTGTGTGTGCGTGTGTGTCTGCAGGCTGGTGTCTGTCTCCTCTCAGGCTCCTGTAACATGATCTCACTCCTATGGATCAGGAAGCAGCCCTTGACTTAAGACCCCCCTCAATGTCTGTCTGCATCCCCCCCTCCCTCTCTCTTTCTCCCTCTCTCTCCGGCTCCGGCCCTACCCTTTCTGTTTCTTATCTCTCCCTGCAACTCTCCTTCCTCCTCTCTCCCTTCTCTCCCTACCCTCTCTCTCTCCCTACCCTCCATCTTTCTCCCCTCTCTCTCTCCCTACCCTCTATCTCTCTCTCCCTACCCTCTATCTCTCTCTCTCTCCCTACCCTCTATCTCTCTCTCCCTTCTCTCATCCCTCCTTCATCCCTCTCTCCCCTCTGTAATCAGATCAGTGGCAGTAAGGGGAATAAGACCCAGTGTTGATGTGGTAATTGATTTCTCAGTTTCCTTTGTCTGCCTGGTGTTGGATGTCTAGATCCCTAATCCATCTACTCTCCACCTGTGTGTGTGTGTGTGTGTGTGTGTGTGCAGAGACCATACTGGTGTCTTTGTGCTGTGAGTCTAGTGGGCTCAGCTGATATATATATTGAAGTGTCTAGGGAGAGCCTTGAGACTCTCTCTCTCTGTCCCTCTCTCTCTCTCTCTCTCTCTCTCTCTCTCTCTCTCTCTCTCTCTCTCTCTCTCCTGTGACTCCCCCCCCCCCCCCCATATAGCCTGCTTCTCTGTGATCTCAGGGGACACACCTGTTATGACAGTGCAGGGACAGACCAACTATGTCCTGCTGTATTTAAGACTACAGCTGAGTACATTTCTGTCCTTGTTTCAACTTCAGCTGCATGTATGCATGTACAGCAGACCACAGCAGACCACAGCAGACCACAGCAGACCACAGCAGACCACAGCAGACCACACCAGACCACAGCAGACCACAGCAGACCACACCAGACCACAGCAGACCACAGCAGACCACAGCAGACCACAGCAGACCACAGCAGACCACAGCAGACCACAGCAGACCACAGCAGACCACACCAGACCACAGCAGACCACAGCAGACCACAGCAGACCACAGCAGCCTAGCCATTGGTCGTACAACCATACACAACACAGATGACTGCATGGGTACACAGCACTACACACACACACACACACATAGACACTTTCTAACACCATGCTCTCTCTGAGACCTACACACAGAGGGTAACCAGGTATACAGGCCAGGTGTATCAGTGGTGGCAGTCCTACCAGGTCAGATGCATAGTTGAATAGCCCTGCTTTAAAGAGACGGGTACAGAAAAGAGCCATGATGAAAAGCTGGAGAAGATAGTGGAGAGGACAGGTACTAAACATTTGGCGTCATAAATAAAACGTCCGAGTCATTGGTGCGTGCAGGCCAGGGCCCAGGCAAGCGTGAAATCTGCCTTCATCCTCTCTCCTCTGCCGTCCTCTGTCTCCCTCCATCCCTCTCTCTGTCTCCCTCCATCCCTCTCTCTGTCTCCCTCCATCCCTCTCTCTGTCTCCCTCCATCCCTCTCTCTGTCTCCCTCCATCCCCCTCTCTGTCTCCCTCCATCCCTCCTCTGTCTCCCTCCATCCCCTCTCTCTGTCTCCCTCCATCCCTCTCTCTGTCTCCCTCCATCTCCCTCTCTGTCTCCCTCCATCCTCCCTCTCTGTCTCCCTCCATCCCTCTCTCTGTCTCCCTCCATCCCTCTCTCTGTCTCCCTCCATCC